>WNWK01048838.1:0-13410 GCA_009830355.1 Cherax destructor | reverse complement strand
GCTATCTGTAAAATTGATACACCTCACCCCCTAGTTTTGCGTATCCATCTTTGGTTACGCCGTATCTCTAGCAAGCACAAATATATTGTTTTTTGTTGGGTCCCTGGTCATGTTGATGTACAGGGCAATGAACAGGCAGACACTGCTGCACGGTCAGCAGTACATGACCTTCCAGTTTCATATAGAGGTGTTCCATTCACGGACTATTTTGCGGTCATTGCTACCCATTGCGGTCATTACTACCCTCCTTCGCACCCGTTAGCAACAACGCTGGTCTGACCTGCTAAATAACAAACTTCATTCTACTAAACCGAGTATAGGTTTCTGGCCTTCTTCTTGTCACCAATGTCGAGGTTGGGAGACTACCCACTCCCGTCTTCGCATCGGCCACACTCGTCTTACTCACGGGTATCTCATGGAGAGGCTCCCTGTCCCTCTCTGTGAGCATTGTCAGGTTCCAGTATCTGTTCGCCATATTCTGTTGGACTTCCCACTCTATCTACGAGCACGCAGAATTTACCTCCAACGTCGTCTTCGCTCTACGGTCCTATCTTTACCTTCCCTTCTTGCAGATGGACCCTCCTTTAATCCTGACTCTCTCATTGACTTTTTGACAGCAACTGACTTACTGCACAAACTCTGAAAATTATACCTCTAGCACCTCCCTCAGTCCCTTCTACCTCAATCTCTTGCTATCCTCTCTCACTGCACTATCCACTGTCCTGCTGCACTCTATTCCCTACTAATCATCCCTCTCCTTCTTACAACCCATTCTTCCTGCATCCTACCTTAACCTGCTGCGCTGTATGACCTCTGTGGTTTAGCTCTTCTTTTTGATTGTAATAATAATAATAATAATCAGAGGCCCCTCCGAACTGCAATATCCCCATCTTGTCTTTCAAAGTGTACTTGCCACCTCCAGGACTAAAGTCTGGCTAACTGGTTTCTCTGAATTCCTTCAGGCATAATAAAATTAGCGAATTGAAATTAACACATTTCAGATTGGCAAGCTGTGTTTTAATAAAGCCCAAAGATGACAAAAGTTTGAAGTCGATTAGGAAACTCATTCTATAGTAAATGATCTGACTGAACGATTAAATATTTTTTATCTATTTCATTAAAATTTCAAATTTGCACCTATTCGGGCTAAGCTTATGGGGTGTCGTCCTTCACATCTATAACAATTCTGAAGCCAGTCATAATGAGCATTCTTTATTTACAGACTAAAAATATATCACTAAATATTTAGTAAAACTGGCAAATTTGTACTGGAAACCACACCGCTCAGATGAGTCGCGAGATATTCGAGATGGTAGACCATATTAAAGAATACCATTTTAAAGTATGTATACCATTTTTAGTGAAGCCTTTGTGATTACGTTCCACGAGGGAGACTGATTAAGAAAGTATCTCCTGGGTCGAGGCAGATAGGTAACAAAGGTTGCATTAATAATGGGAAATCAGAATTTGGATCCGTTACGAGTGGTGTACTACAGGGATCAGTGTTGAGTCCCTTATGGTTCATTATCTACATAAAAGCCATAGGTGTGAGAATAAATAGCGACATAAGTTTACCGACGACACTAAAATATATAGGCCATCCAATAATTTCTGATATGGACATCCGCAAAGGACGACATGGAGCTGTGGCTTAGATCTCTGTCTGTGTCAGATATGAGGATGAGGAATAGGATGGGAGCGAGTACTGTGCCTTGTGGAACAGAGCTTTTCACCGTAGGCGCCTCAGACTTTACTCTGTTTACTATTACTCCTTACACAAATAACCCGCACATAGGAGAGAGGAGCTTACGACGACGTTTCGGTCCGACTTGGACTTTGTAAATGGTCCAAGTCGGACCGAAACGTCGTCATAAGCTCTCTCATAGGTGTGGGATATTTGTGTATTGTTTCAGTCATGGTATTGTGCCTTTTTTTGTTATTACTCTTTGTGCACGATTTCTCAGGAAGTTATAGATCCATCTACCAACTTTTCCTGTTATTCCTTTATCACGCATTTTGTGCGCTATTATACCATGGTCACACTTGTTGAAGGCTTTTGCAAAGTCTGTGTATGCTATATTTGCATTTTGTTTATCCTCTAAAGCATCCAGGACCTTGTCATAGTGATCCAGTAGCTGGGACAGGCAGAAGCGACTTGCTCTAAATCCGTGTTGCCCTGACTTGTGTAGGATAGGATAGGATAGGATAAAGCAGTGAAATGTTAAGTGATCAAATCACTTTCTGTAGGCACTTTATTTTATTAACACATAGGCCGTCTCCCACCAAGGCAGGGTGGCCCGAAAAAGAAAAACTTTCATCATAATTCACTTCATCACTGACTTGCCAGAGGCGTGCTTACTCTACAATTATAAAACTGCAACATAAACACCCCTCCTTTAGAGTGCAGACACTGTACTTCCCATCTCCAGAACGCAAGTACGGCCTACCGGTTTCCCTGAATCCCTTCATAAGTGTTACTTTGCTCACACTCCAACAGCACGTTAAGTCCAAAAAACCATTTGCCTTCATTCGCTCCTATCTAACACTCTCTTGCTGGAAGTCCAAGCCCCTCTCACACAAAACCTCCTTTGCGCCCTCCCACCAACCTTTCCTTGCCCGACCCCTACCCCGCCTTCCCTAAACTACAGATTTATACACACTCTAAGTCATTCTATTTTGTTCCATCCTCTGTACATGTCCGAACTACCTTAACAACCCCTCCTCAGCCCTCTGGATAATAGTTTGGGTAATCCTGCACCTCCTCCTAATTTCCAAACTACGAATTCTCTGCATTATGTTCACACCACACATTGCCCTCAGACACAACATCTCCACTGCCTCCAGCCTTCTCCTTGTTGCAACATTTACCACCATGCTTCACACCCATATAAGAGTGTTAGTATAACTATACTTTTATACATTCCCCTCCTTGCTTCCATGGACCAAGTTCTTTGTCTCCACAGACTCCTCTGTGCACCACTCACCTTTTTCCCCTCATCAATTCTGTGATTCACTTCATTTTTCATAGACTCATCTGCTGACACGTCCACTCCCAAAATCTGAATACATTCACCTCCTCCATACTCTCTCCCTCCAATGAGTATTTTGGCAGTGATTTTTGCTACTTAGTGATGAGTTTTAAATTAGAGGTAATTATTATTTTATAAACTATATTGTCCAGGATTGTGTTATTAGTGAATTAATAAACTGGTTATTAGTAAACTACTACACTCGCCCAAAATTATCACTCATCTTAGAGAGAAGAAAGAAACTTACCTCAAATGAGTGGAATTGGTATGAGGTAAATTTTTCCCTTTCTGTGTCCATTAATGTATGTATGTATATACGTACATACATACATTTTATATATATATATGTCGTGCCGATTAGGTAAAACTTGCGATTTTGGCTTAAATAGCAACGCTCACCTTGCCATATACGACAAGTGAAAATTTGTGTATGCAATAATTTCGGCAAAATCATTCTGAACATAACGAAAAAAATATATTTCATTGTGTTTGTTTATTATTAAATTAATGTTAACGTATCTAAAATATATTTAGTTGGGTTAGGCTAAATTAAATTGCGCTTGTTGTAATAAGGTTAGGTAGGTTTTCAAAGTTTCTCTTGGTACAAAATTATAAATTCTTACATTAACATAAATGAAAAAAATATATCTTTAAACGTATAAGAGAAAATTTTAGAAAGGACTTAATTTTAAATGAGTTCTTGCTAATTGACCAGTTTTACCTAATCGGCACGACATATATATATATATATATATATATATATATATATATATATATATATATATATATATATATATATATATATATATATATATATGTCGTGTCGAATAGGTAAAGTTTGCCATTTTGGCTTAAATAGCAATGCTGTTGCTGCCGAATAAGGCAAGCGAAAATTTGTGTATGCAATAATTTGCAATAAAAATCATTCTGAACCTAACGAAAAATATATATTTCATTGTGTTTGTTTATTAATAATTTATTGTAAACTTGTCTAAAATATATTTAATAGGATTAGGCTAAATTAATTTGCGCTTCTTATAATAAGGTTAGGTAAGTTTTCTAAGGTCCTTTTGGTACAAAATTATTAATTTTTACATTAACATAAATGAAAAGATATATCTTTAAACGCATAAGAGAAAATTTTAGAAGGGACTTAATTTTAAATGAGTTTTTGCTAATTGACCAGTTTTACCTATTCGGCACGATATATCAGACTTTATAAATGCTAATAAAAAATAGTTTTCATTTAAATAATTAAGAAATATTATTAGTATTGAAGATTGTCATTGAAACCATTTTTTTTGTATAACTGTGCAAGGAGCAGTTGGCCCCCCCTTCGCACAAGATACTTACCCTGAGGAATATCATTCTTTTCGCGTATATTTATACTCAGTTTATTTTAGTCCCTGCTTTAGGGATTAAAGTATATTCTTGTCTGGTGGTTAAAAGGTTACCGCGCAGCTCTGTGTCTCTTTTACAGTTATGGTCTTTAACCCAAATTAACGAACCAACCTACCCGGCTGATTTGTAATCACGTATCGTTAAGGTCATCATCTAATCAAGTAATTAGAGAGTATACAACTGTTTACTCTTATCCATTAATGGGTTCATACCTTTGGTATAGCATTCCTCATTAATAACAGCATATCAGTTAGGTGACTTTCTACCCAAGTGTTCACACAATACATAATTTCTCCACTGGCTAATCCTTTATTTATATGGAGTGCTTGAAACACTACAGTCAGCTCCTCAGGTCAATACTTATCAAACTATATTGGAAAAATAAACACATAAGCAGTATAATGTGATCCTTTATTGACAACGTTTCGCCCACGCAGTGGGCTTTATCGAGTCACAGACAGATCTACCTGGAAAATGAGTAACATGAATATATATATGGTATAGTCAGGTGGAGAATGCTGGGTCAGGTGGAGAAAGCTGCATGTGTGACTCGATAAAGCCCACTGCGTGGGCGAAACGTTGTCAATAAAGGATCACATTATACTGCTTATGTGTTTATTTTTCCATTGTGTCGGTATTTTATACCATTTATTTCCATCAAACTATATTGCCTAATAAATGTAAAAATAACGTAAATCCAAGCAACTCTGCTTATTCTAAGATATTAATATTATTTGTTCCTAGTCAATATGGCTAGGAACAAATAAATCCAGCACCGGTAAGCCATTGGCTGCTAGTGCCGTATCTCACCAAAGTGTTCAGGGCAATGAACCCAGGGAAGGTAATCCAGCAGTTGCCTTCTGTCCTGGCCGACTATATTGCCAAAGAGTACTCCACCTTCATATGAACATTTAAGATACGAGTATCCCCAGTAATACACGACCGTGTTTTAGTGATGACTGAACCAACATGCTTTTAATATTAATATTCGTGTTATTTGCATTCACCGTGCTTCACACATTATGGGTTTCATATTAACTGGTGGTTTCTATGTGTATTATACACAAAAATATCTATAATAGAAATAGTTTGTCATATTTATGTTCTGCGCTGTTTAATGTTTGCCTGTAAGACTGTGCTTATTCATGTTGATCGTGATCAAGCGATGCAAGTATTTGTTGCTACGGCTGTTTTATCATTATATCTTCCTTTACCCCAGGCAGAATTTTTTTCAATGCACCACTGTTTGACGCTGAACTTTCCACCGCTGTGCCGAACACAAATTCTCAATCGATCGACACCAAAGCGTTTCCCGGAGTGGATTCGCCAACTGTTGTAAAATGTTTGTTAATAACAGAGTTTTGTGTACAATGCAGCACTAGGTCCCATCATATTGCCTGTCCGCCCACCAGCATGTACACCATCGCCCGTTTTAATACATTTCTCTAGTGTAGCACTTGGTTTTTAACATCAATGAATTGGCAAACTAAGACAAGTAGTCCTATCTCAACTCATTTTAAAGTACAGAAAATATCTTTGGTTTACTACCACCCCATATGAAGCGATACACACCAGTCGCCTAACACCCAGATACTTATTTTACTGCTGGGTGAAAAAGGGTAGCAGATGTAAGGAGACTTACTCATATGTCTCGAAAGCACAAGACTGAATCTGGGTCCTTCGGTTGTGAGCCGAAGGCGGTAATGATAAAGTCGTTTGTTTCGTTACTCTGAAAACAACACCTTATTCTGAAACGCCAGTATTCGATATTTTGCTAAACATCATTTTTTTAACGTTTTCAATTTTTCTCCAACTGGCAAGATTAGGTTACATTATATAAAGGTGTAAAAACACTAGTTTAGCCATAATTAATTAAGCAATTTACATCTAACAGTGAAGTAGATGAGACAAAATAGGAAACTTTCATTATGAACATTTATCACTGTTAATGCGAGAATGAGCTGTGAAAAGCTTTATTAGAAATTAACTTGTATTGTAGTGACCAGTGGGACAATTTAATAGTCCAACAATACCACTTTTATCATGGCAATATGTAATTATTACATTCGCGGGTAGGCAATAAGTCTGTAAGGATCATAGAGCACTTAGGGAGTAGGAAGGAATCTTGCTTGATCCGTGGAAAAGGAGGGTAGCTCTAAATCCTTGGATTCTTAGCCCAGCATCAAGTCAGCCCCCGTCTTTTGCCTGTCTGAAGTTTTCCCACAAAGTAAATGCTATTATTTCTATACCATCAGCTTAGAATCTAATAGATGATGACTCATCTAATACCAATCCACACCCATTATTCTTTAAGGGTATTTAAATATGTCTATGTATTTTTTACGTGGTGTGCAGGAATTTAATGTCACATCAAAAGCTCCAGTCAGCTGGTCATTATATAACTTAACCAGCATCCGGAGAAATTCTCAATTTTGTTTATTATTTATTTTTATTAACACATCGGCCGTCTCCCACCAAGGCAGGGTGTCCCGAAAAAGAAAAACTTTCACCATCATTCACTCCATCAGTCTTACCAGAGGCGCGCTTACACTACAGTTATAAAACTTTAACATTAACACCCCTTATAAAATACAACCAACAAAAGTAACTTATATTTTCAGGTTGTTTCCCTGTACTTCAACCACACACTCTCGTCTACCACATTATGACCTGGGTACACAAGTTTTATGTCCTGTATTACCTCGTCTAGTTGGATTTAAACCTTTTTCACCATCAAAGTTTTATTTTTACTAATGCTATTAATCCATTTTTTTTATTCTTGTCTGTCACTGATGCATCACAGGAGCCCACATTTATATATTGAATGTAATGCGGATAAAGTTGCTAGTAATGAGGCAATCCGTAGCTGGTGACTGAGGTAACAATCTGACATGTGAGGATCTACCTGGAAGTCGTTCCGGGGGTCAACGCCTCTGCGGCCCGGTCCTCGACCAGGCCTCCCGTTGGATCAGGACCTGATCAACCAGGCTGTTACTGCTGGCCGCACGCAGTCCAACATACCAACCACGGCCCGGCTGATAGGGCATTAAGAACATAAGAAGGAACACTGCAGCAGGCCTACTGGCCCATGCGAGGCAGGTCCAAGTCTCTAACCAGCTTAAGCCAATGCTCCGACCCAGCCAGGTCAGGTTACATTCACTTAAGGAAGGAGCACGGCATCTGACCTAGTAGCACAAGCTAGTCAGGACCAACTCACACCCACCCGCACACACTCGTATATTTATCTAGCCGACCACCTGGTTTTAAACCCCTCTCCAGGTAAACTCCAGGTAGTCAGGTCACTTCCACTTAAGGAATTAGTACGGCATCTGACCTAGTAGCACAAGCTAGTCAGGTCCAACTCACACCCACCCACACCCACTCATATATTTATCTAACCTATTTTTAAAACTACACAACGTACCATCCCCTATGACGGTACTCGGGAGTTTGTTCCACTCATCCACAACTCTATTACCAAACCAGTGCTTTCCTATATCCTTCCTGAATCTGAACTTTTCCAACTTGAAACCATTGCTGCGAGTCCTGTCTTGGCTGGATATTTTCAGCACGCTATTTACATCCCCTTTATTTATTCCTGTTTTCCATTTATACACCTCAATCATATCCCCCCTAGTTCTACGTCTTTCTAGAGTGCAGATTCAAGGCCCTCAGTCTATCCTCATAGGGAAGATTTCTGATACATGGGATCAACTTTGTCATCCTCCTCTGTACGTTTTCCAATGCATTTATATCCATTCTGTAATACGGTGACCAGAACTGGGAAGCATAATCTAAATGAGGCCTAACCAAAGATATATAGAGATGAAGAACAACCTGAGGACTTCTATTATTAATACTTCTTGATATGAAGCCAAGGATTCTGTTAGCTTTATTGCGAACACTTATGCACTGTTGTCTTGGTTTCAGATTACTAACCAGAACTCCTAAATCCTTCTCGCATTCACAAGTATTAAGATCTACATTATTCAGTTTATATGTGGCATGGTTATTGTCCTGCCCAACATTTAGAATTTTGCATTTGTCTACATTAAACTGCATCTGCCACTTCTCCGACCACTGCATCAGTCTATTCAAATCATCCTGGAGTGCTCTAATGTTCTCATTAGAATGAATTGGACGGCCAATTTTGGTGTCATCAGCAAATTTGCTTATGTTGCTATTTATTCCCTCATCTATGTCGTTTATGTAAATTGTAAACAACAGCGGGCCCAAAACTGACCCCTGTGGAACACCGCTTGAGACTTGCCCCCATTCTGATTTCTCTCCATTTATGCAAACTCTCTGCCGCCTATTTGTCAACCATGCCTCTATCCAGGAAAAAAATTCTCCTCCTATTCTGTGTGCCTTAAGTTTCCTCAATAGCTTCTGATGTGGAACTTTATCGAAAGCCTTACTGAAGTCCATATACACAATATCATATTCATTACCATTATCTACCTCCTCAAACACCTTAGTGAAAAAAGTTAGTAGATTCGTAAGATAGGAACGCCCCTTAGTAAAACCGTGTCGAGATTCATTAATCAATTTATGCTTTTCAAGATGGCTACGAATTGCCTCGGCAATTATTGATTCCATAAATTTACCAACTATGGAGGTAAGGCTTATTGGTCTATAGTTCGAAGCTAAGGACCTGGCACCTGCCTTGTAAATAGGTATTACATTTGCCCTTTTCCACTTGTCTGGCACTATGCCAGTTTGTAGTGATATATTGAAAAGATTTGCCAAAGGTTTACTAAGTTCTTCTTTACATTCCTTTAAAACTCTTGCAAACAGTTCATCAGGGCCTGGGGATTTGTTAGGTTTTTATTTTTCTATTTTTCTGTTTACCATGTCACTAGTTACCCCAATCGAGCATAGTCTATTATCTTCCTGTTCTACATAATTCATTATTTCTGGAATTCCGCTAGTATCTTCCTGAGTAAAAACTGTGAGGAAAGTATTGAAAATTTCACACATATCCTTATCACTGTCCGTGATCTTTCCTGAGTTACTCTTAAGTGGACCTATCTTGTCCCTAATCTTACTTCTGTATACCTGAAAGAACCCTTTTGGGTTAGTCTTCGAATCCCTTGGGACCTTAGCCTCATAATCCCTTTTTGCTTTTCTTATTCCTTTTTTTTATTGCTCTCTTTAATTGAAAATACTTATTTCTTATCTGTTCATCCCCTCTTTTGATACGCCTATATATGCCTCTCTTTTGACCAATGAAATGTTTTAATCTATTGTTCATCCATTTAGGATCATTTTTATTAGATCTAATTTCCCTACTCGGAACAAAAGTTGTCTGGGCAGCTAGAACTACGCTCTGGAAAACGTCATATTGGCAACCAAAACCACCTACCTGACCCATAATCACTGTCTTTGCAGAGGCGCTCAGATACGACAGCTGAGAATAGTCCCTCCCAGCTGTCACTATCCCAGACCCCTCCTTTAAAGTGCAGGCATTGTACTTCCCATTTCCAGGACTCAAGTCCAACTAAATCAATTAACTGGTTTCCCTGAATCCCTTCACAAAATGTTACCCTGCTCACCTCCAACAGATCGTCATGTCCCAAAAACCATCCGTCTCCATTCACTCCTATCTAACACGCTCACACATGCTCACACATACACACAGATTCAACCTGTGAAGATCAGGCGCGAAACACCCTTCACAGTACTGGGCAACCTAAATAAATGTACTCATTTTATGAACATCTAACACAACAATTTGCTCAAGAAATGATTACTTATTTCATAATGTATAGAGGTCAGTAACTATTGACAATGCCTCTCTATTTTTATTCACAAAAATATACAGCTTTCGGTATAAATGTTACTCAGAAACATTCGCCTAACCGTGTCTATGGCAAGATACATTAATTTCCCCGTATGAACACTTAATATGGACCTATGGATATAAATGTTCTGCATCATCTTGTTTGAACAACGTCACCCTAGTATGTACGTACTTACTGTCCTTAGAAGTGTCACTCATATTGTTCAACATAGCAGTTGGCGCTCCAATTGTGGTTACAGAGGACCAAAGACCTAGTCTGTTTGTTGCTGTCACTCTGACATCGTATGATTATATCTACTATAGCTCGTGTTTGACTATTGTCCAACACGAAAATATTAACGGTTTTCTAAACTCAATAAAAGCTCGTATTGTGGTTTTCCGTATTTTGGAGTTACAGTCCTCATCCATGACTCGTATACATTATAATCTGAACTGATTCCATGCAATTTGCAAATCGTTGAAGCTTTCGCATTAATGTATTTTGAGTGATCTGCGCTGCATGACCTGTACGCTACATCTCGAACATCTACAGTTATGATGTTTCGTCTGATATGGAAGATACCATTCTTAGGTGGTTCTACGTCTGGTAGTCGATACGTCGCTGAAACCGACCGAAACTGATTCAGTAACTGATCTTGAAACTCTACCGCCAGTCTGCTGTGCGTCGAGTAATACCTCAGCTTTGTTTATGCTGTGGAGACAAGTATACGGCTGCCACGTTAGTCGGTATATTTTGACGCCACCCGAAGAAAATAATAGATTGTTTTATAATTAGAAAAAAAAAAACATGATCAGACAAACATCGGCATCAGCAAACAAAGAAAATTCATTTAGACCCGTTGAAGAAAATGTCAGTAATAATTAAGTCTTTCTGACAGAATTATTTTTTTTTACTAAAAGGCACAATAATAATTACGTTTCTTTTAAAAGATGGATTTATCAATTGTGAAAAGAGAATCCGTCAATAGTCATTCTTAAGTAAGATGAGTATTTTGATAATGCAAAGTGTGTGAATTAGGATTTTCCACTCTGACAAGGTTTAAAACAGAGGAGAAATACGTTGCAGAGTTCATGCAATATTTGAGCAGCACTTCCATCGTGTGATCCTCATTGGACCAAACTAATGAGCACCAGGTAAGCTAAATTACCACTGTGTAGGTAACTCCCAGACTTTTTATTTTGTTTTCCTTCTTGCATTTACTAGAATACTAGGCAATTATTGAAAGGTGATTGATGTTAAGCTGATTTGGCGCAGAAATATTGTTTATAAGTGGGATTGTGATATTTTGTGCAGTTGGGAGAAGCTAACGAACTCTAATATAACCACCTAAAGTAATCCATCATAACCTAGCATAGCTTAACATAGCCTGATGTGACAGAACCCAACTTACCCGGTTATCATCAGATATAGAACTTGAGTGACTTTGTTTACGTTCGCTTTGATAAGTCAGGCGCGTCTAATGACTCAGTACTAGCCGTTATTTGGCCCTGACCTGGCAGTCAAACCCAATTATAATTAAATTACATCACAGACTGAGTGAAGCAGGAGAGTTGGCAATCGTGTTATAACGATTTCGTGAGTCAAATTAAGGGTATTATTTTTGCTAATATCTCCCAACATAATAACCTGCACAAAAATAAAAAATATTCCGTGGTATAGATCGCTTGTACGTATCGGAAAATATAAAATAATGCGTGAGATCCTTTGAGGAGAAGCCATCAATAATAGCCGGATATTATATAAGACAAGACAAACTCGGCAAAAAGTTTGGCGTATACACCAAGAGGTATACAGTATATTCAATATTTTATATACTCCTATATGTGTACGTAATTTAAATTTATTTTAGAGATTACAGGTGAAATGCTTCGCAATGACCTCGTGTAATCCGAATGCCTTTCACCTGACAAAGTAAATGAAGTACCAAGCAGGGGATGTACACCTTATCTTGCAAATTAAATTAATATTTACACCTGTGTTGTTTCCTATCAAACTTTTTAAATAAACTAGATTTATTTTGATCGCTGAGCAATATGAGAAGGATATCCCTGTATTCCACAACCCCAGCTGCCTCTACCTCAAAACTTTCTAAAGGTATCGTACAGGGCGGTGATACAATTATCATGCAAAATATAAGAAGGTGTTTGTATTCATGTATGTAATTAGTAATTCACAAAACGTAATCTAATGAATTAGTGGCAATAACTATGGATGTTTATTTCAGAAAGGAAGTAAAGTGTGTTCCTTGTGTTAATATTTATCGGAGTATAACGAAGAGACTTAAATGAAAGCATTATAGAAAGCATGTTGAGAACATTATTAATGTTAGTGTTTTTTTAAGACATTTGAAAAATGGCATCATTTACAAATAGTACTGTGCCTTTTAAGCAACGTATGAAATTCAGCAGTGAAATGATAATGTAATAATATTGGTATAATTTTTTTTTTTTAATATTTTATTTAAAACAGTACATACAATACATGTCATGACAAAATCGCATATTGAAACATATACATAAGCTCCTCACCCTACCAGAAAACGAAACACAAATATAATCAATCTCCTTCGTATTAACTATATACTAGGTTGTCTTATCTTACTGGAAAATATCTGAAAACAACTACAAACTGCAGCAAAACTATACACAAAACAAAAACTGCCTTTACCTAACCACACCTCAATACCCATCTCCCTGCTCACACATGGTACGAAAATTAAACACCACAACTGCCTTAATAAAAGTTAAACATCATATTACATTCCATAAACACACAGGAACAATACTGTTCTGCAAAAGTCTTACCCAATCAGTCCGAAGACCTGGTATCACTGTAATACACCAAATAACATGAAACCATTACAGCTCTACCATGTACACTTGTAAACCCCTTTCCATTCCCTTTTTTCATTTTTAAGGAAATACCTTTCGAGTCAGACGTAAAAGTCATAATACAAGTCACAAACAACTTCTTATTAAATTTCAAATTGTGTACTATCCTAACTCCCCTTCCCTTTAAAAACATATCTCAATACAACTATAATACTTCATCTATATTATATACAAAACAATTTTTTTTTTGACCTGACAACACCTGAACAAAACCCAACACCCTACACACACATTACTAATATTAATCAAATTAACTGCCATTACAATGTAAGACACCACTATATT
>WNWK01048837.1:0-13410 GCA_009830355.1 Cherax destructor | reverse complement strand
TGGCATTGGTTTGTTATTCTGACTCGCCTTTTCGGGGTTATGAATGGTCAAAGGTGATTTAATGTTGTTGACCCCTATCAAAATTTCCATAGGTAGATAAGGGTAGATAAGTAATATAAGTGCAAGGAGAATGATTAGGCACTAGTAGCATATTTTGATATATCCTATTTTTTTAAGTTTCTTGGAAATTTTTGTATTGTTTGGAATTCATTGCTCTTAAAGGGTGATTCCCTAGGTTTTTTTCTGTAGTCTTGTGATGGGTAACCCATTGAGCGTTATGTTAATGGAACATTTGTAGCCTGTTTCCAAACTGAATAAAATAGGTCTTGTCAGTAGGATAAGCTTATTAGTCATCATCGAGGTAGATGCATTCGGTGGTCATTGTTTAAAATGAGGTAAAGTGGCCCCGAACCCTTTTGGATACCGAATTTGTTGTGTATACCTGGGTGGTGGTGGTGGTGATGGTGGTGATGGGGGTGGTGGTGGTGATAGTGGTGGTTGGTGATTGGGTGATTGTGGTGGTGGTGTTGGTGGTGGTGGTGGTGGTGGTGGTGGTGGTACTGGTGGTTGGTAATGGGGGTTTGAAAATGGTGGTGGTGGTGATAAGGGTGGTGGTGGTGGTGGGGGACTGCTGGTGGCTTGCAGGATTTTGGTGGTATAGACTAGTTTGGTTTTGCAGCATAATTGGAGATTGCCTGGTGTTTTTTTAAAGGTCTTCCTTTCTTTTGGGAAAAGGGATTTCCTTGAACAGGACATTTGGCTCCAAGTATAGATCATCTTACAATTATATACGCAGCATGGAGGTCTCCCCTTTCACCTTTCTTTTACTTTCCTATATCTCCTTTTTCCACTTCTGTTTTGAAAAAACCTAAGTCGTGACCTTCAGACTCCCCCAGATGGAAAAAATCTTGTTCTTCACATGCATTGGGAAGTCCCATAAAAAAATTCCGGTAAATTTGTTTAATCTTCGGTTCAAGCTGACTGTTTGGGTTTTATTGGACACCCGACTTCTGGGGAAACTCTGGGAGCCTGTTACGTCTATAAACTGATTTGAGCTTGGGGGTCTTGATTCACCCAATTGAATCATTCAGATCTTCAATTTATTGCTTGATTTCTTCTGTATCATGGGGGTATGAGTTTGTCGTCCTTCATAAACCAGATCGTTTTGCTCCCTAAATGGTGATTTGAGAGAACAAAATTTATCATCAAGGGGCTTGATACAGGGGGTAAAGGGCCCGCTTCCTCATCATTGATGAATGTGACAAGGGAAAGGGTTCGTGAAGAGTTGCAATCCGGAATTTCAACTGCAAACTGCTTTTTAGGCAGTTTCAAGGGCAAGCTTGGAAGCATAAGTGGGAGAAGATCCTTGCCTTTATCTTCACTCGGGGAACCATCGTGATCAGGTAAAGTTCCCCAAAGGGGATCTAGGGGGACTGGAAGAGTCAACTCTATGACCTGCCTGGGGGAGTCGAAGCAGAATCCGTAGTAAGTTTGGGTTTCGAAAAGTAGTAAAGGTCTTTGAAGAGTGGGGAGGGGGTGAGTTCCTAGGTTGGATTCGTGATAATTCTTCTGCAGCTTTTTTGATTAATATTGGTTTTAGGTGAGTTGTTGCTTTGATCCCCAAACACATATGGCATAGGTGGGGAGGGGTAGATGATAATATTATTATGGGCTGATTGCGGGACATAGAATATCTTGGGGGAGGATCCCAACCTTTTGGGTACTTTTTTTTTTATTGGGTTTTTTGGGGGCTAAATTTATTGTCTCCATGTGGGCCCAGGAATTTGCCCTCATTTTTTACAATAGGGGTTTATTCATTATGTTCGTTTCAACTCCTGTTCTGTTCCCAAAAAATAATGTGAAGGTTTTGTCGTTAATTAAGTTTGTTGGCTTCATCCCGGTTCATTTTTAGTACTCTTCATTAACAATGGGGTTGAGGGGCAAGATTTGGGTGGATGACTAAGTCGTATCATCACAAAAAGGAAACGGGATCCTCCCAGCAACATCGGGGGTTAAAAAAACCCTGGCTGTCGTACTTGGGTTTTTACTTGGACCTGCGCCCATAACACCGTTGATCAGGCTCGGGCAACATGGGCCTGGTCACAGACCGGGGCCCCAGGGGCTTGACCCCCAATTTCTCCAGGTAAACTCCAGGTAATACGTTGGGAAGATCATTGATGTATAGGAGGACGAGCAGGGACCAAGGACACTTCTCTGTGGTACTCAATATCAAGTGTCTTTAATGGTGACATATTGATACCTGTTAGTAAGATAGGATTTGAAATACATAAGAGCGTGGCCTCTTATACCGTAATGGTCAAGTTTTTGGAGTAGGATGCCGTGGTCTACTGTATCAAAACTTTCCTTAGGTCAATAAAGAGCCCTAGCGGATATTCCTTGTTTTCAAGTGCTGTGTAAAGTAGGTCCAGCATTTTACAATTGCATCTTTGTGCGTTTGTTTTTCTAAAGCCAAATTGGAGGGTTGAGTATGTTTTGTACTGTAATAAACGAATATAATCTCTTGTGCACGAGTTTCTCAAAAATTTTAGATAGCAACGGTAAGTTCGAGATTAGCCTATAGTTATTTACATCTGTGGGTCACCACCTTTGTGAATTGGTGTAACCCTTGCTGTCTTGAGGGGTGCCGGAAATTGCTAGTTTCTAGTGAATTGTTAAAAGTAGTGAAATAGCAGGCGAAAGGACATGAGCCGCTCGCTTGTACAATAATGGTGGGACTTGAGACAGATTCCTGATTTATTCTTAAGTGACTTTATAATCATGGTGACTTCAGTGGGTTCAGTAGGTGCAAGATAGAAGGAGGTTGGGAAATTTCCATCTAAGTAA
Source organism: Cherax destructor (assembly GCA_009830355.1). Classification (NCBI taxonomy): domain Eukaryota; kingdom Metazoa; phylum Arthropoda; class Malacostraca; order Decapoda; family Parastacidae; genus Cherax; species Cherax destructor. The sequence goes on along the minus strand of WNWK01048837.1, from coordinate 10,566 downwards.
TCACTTGCTTGGGCATTGGTACCTGAAAACTGAGGGTCCACTGTATAATCTTTCATGGTACGTGTTTATGTTTTGGTATGGGTCATCCTAGGAAAGGATGGAGGGAAGGGTGTTTCATTTGGTTTAGTCAAGACAATATCCTAGTTTTTTTTCAGTTTGTTGGTGCCCAGAATCTGAGAGAGTGTTTTCCAGGTATTTTTATATCTCTTCTTGTTTCGGTGAATCTGCTGGAATAGTACAATTGCTTGGCCTTTCTTATTAGTTTGGTGAGAACTGATGCATAGTGTTTAATAGTATTTTTGGGTATTAGGCCCTGTCTATATTGCTTTTCATATTGATGTTTCTTATCAATGGATCTTAGTATGCTGTTAGTTAGCCATGGGCAACCTAGCTATTTGTTCGTAACCTGTTTCATTTTTATGGGACAGTATTTGTTGTATACTCTAAGTAATTTATTGAAATATGTCTGTGCAATCATCGATACCAGTGGCATTGGAGAATTTAGTAAGCCAGTCATCAACAATATGTTGTTCATATTGTTGATGAAATCAGTTACTAGCTGGTCATCTGTGAGACCAAGGTTAATGTTGAAGTCTCCAGCTATGAGAAGGTGGTGCTTGTTCATTTGGTTGTGTGTTATTAGTGTCTTTAATTTATCGCTAAAATTTGTTATGTTAGTATGAGGCATCCGGTAAATGGCACCGATTGTTATACGAGTCTTAACGTTTTTTACAGCAAAATTTGCAAAGATATATTCTCCGCATTCATCGTTAAAGCAGGTAGTGTTAAAACAAGGTAGTTCATTGGAGTAATAGATTGCAACACCACCCCCAATTTGGTTTGGTCTGCAGTTGTGGATTGCAGTGTATCCTGGTATTGAGTATATATCTACTGTGTCTTGCTTAAACCAGGTTTCAGTAAGAATAATACAGGAGAAGGTTGTCTTTAAGGTGCCAAGGAGTGCCAGGAGGTCATCATAGTGTTTGCTTAGGGACCTGATATTGTAATTAAGAATTGTAATATTTTTTAGCAGTATTTAGGACAGTGCTGGCTTGTGATGCTGTGCAATTGGGAGTTAGATTATATAGGTTTATATCTGGGTCGACGAGATCATTCATCATTAGGTTTGAAGGTAATTCTTTGTAGGAGGTGTTGATTCGCCAGGAATTCTCCCGTTCCGGGTCTATTCCAGATGGCGACCCGGCTCCGGCTCCCTGTCGGGGGAGTATCAGAGACCTATGTCTCCCATGGGAGGAGGTACAAGTACCCCTCATGTCGTGTCAGTAAATATGTATACACTTGTGTAGTGTATTACAGTATAGTAACTTGAGACATTACATGTATGCTCCCTTGTTACTGTGACGTCAGAGCTCCCGCTCCATGTGGCTACTACGTCAGAGGCCTCGCTCTCACTCCTAGGCCGACATAAAGCTGGACAGACGTGCCGGGTACCTCTCCTCTCATACACCGTTAATATACCGTAACCATCCTACAAAGTGTGTCCTTTGACAACCTATATATCTCTCGAACCCCACACAACAAATGGTGCCAGCAGTGGGCCCGTAATTTCTATCGATTACGGTGTTACAGAGAGATAGAATTCAACAAGCCAGCAGACAGCTTGTGTGCCTCAAGAGAACGACGCTACCAGCTATCAACACCCAAACAGGGAGTCAGCCTGTCTACAATATCTCCTAGCCAGCTAAGTGTTTTATCTCTTATTTGCTACAACCTACGAGGGAAAGACCCGGGTTTTGCAAATTAAGGTGGAGATAAACCAGTTTGTGAGGGGAGAGTGCTAAGCCACCAGCAAGCCACCCATCCAGTTACATCAGCCAAGGCTTAAGCCAGTGTACTAACCCTGCTGAGCTAATTGTTCCAAGACTCCAAGCCAGTCAACCTGTGTGAAAGGTCATACTAAACTAAGCCAGCAAGCCAACCCAGCTGGAAGTAACCCACGTGAGTTCACGTATTTATATCGCCCATGTACTCAATGTATCGCTGTTCTGAGTGATAATACCATCCCTGTGGTATTCTGGGTGTGTTCCAAGCCACCCTGGGTTAAATTCACGTGTTTTTTATAAAGGGGATAAGCCAACGCGTGCGCGACCAGCTGCGTGGGGACACCCAGCCTACCCTGCCATCAACCACGTGACTCAGTCACCACCCACACAAAGACTCAAGTGTGGATAATTTCACCCTAAACTGGGTCCTGCAAGCAGTTTATTGGCTACGAATCGGGTTGAGCGTCCTGAGTGTGTTTCTTCTGACTTTATAAATCCCAGATTCGTAGTTCATCGTGTATGCACAAATTCTCCAAATTTCTCCACGAGTGAGTAGCAGCCGACCTGCAGATAATTTAGAGACAATTGCGAGTCCTTGAGACAGTTTTGTTATTTCAGTGAACTTTGAGTTATCCTGGGATTGTGACCTTATCCTAGAAAGTGTTATGTGTTAAATTAAATACTATTTGTATTAATTTTTTTTTAGTTACTAGTATCGTCTCTTGTTAATTATTGTGTCATATTTTATATAAATTGTGTTTCGTTTACCAAGTATGCAGTAAGTATAACTTTTTTTTATTATTATTATTGAGCATCGAGTGTATTTTAAATGAGTTACCCCCTTCGTGAGATTTTCTTTAATTTCATAATTGTAGTGTTCCAACATTCTGCCTAGTAATTATATTTTTAAAAGATTCTAAGTCGTGTGTCTCCAGCATTGTCCCTGTTTTTCTTGTTAATTTTTGTGTTCCACCAAGTGTTGTATCCCAGAGTAATTCATTCAGTCATTTACCAAGTAATTTTACCTTCCCAGTATTTCCTTGTAATTCTTATGTGTTGCAGTCAGTGTAATTCTTCCCATTGCACCCAATATTGTTTTGTGTACTTGTTATTTTTTTATACAGTGTTAATGTGCCTTAATTTTGCAGAATAGTGATATAAATTACTGAAGATATTAATTTGCTCTACTAAGTACTAATTACACAGTCAACAAAGAGCATGACTTTTTGTTGAGTTTGATGAGTTGTACTTCAGTTTCTGTAAGTGTTAATTTAATTAGTCTATTCAGTAATTTTTTTCCTTGTCAATAATTTCATTTGTTTTCAAGTGTTTGAACAAATTCACTCTTAAGTTTGATTAAAGTCAGTGTTCTTAGTGAATTGTTTTAGTAACTGTTTCATTGAGTTACTTTGCTTTGCTTGCAATTAAGAGTAAGAGTGTTCAAACTAATTCATTTCTGATATCTTTGTTTTTATGTGCAAATAATTTTCCTGAGTGTAATTTTAACTATTGAAAATTTCTGAAACTGATTTTGTATAATTTAACTTTCACAGTATTCAATTTTTTTTTTTTTTTTACCAATTTTTATTGTGTTTACTTAAATGTTCAAGTAACTTGTAATTTTTCTAAGAGTAATAAGTAATATTTCAGTGAACTTTCTCAGTGATTCAAGCAGTAAAGTTACTTTAATTTGTTGCCAGTGAATAGTTCAATTGTTTTGTGCAATTCTACTTTTTTTTTTTAGTGATTTGTTTCATTAGATTGTTGCTCTTGCTATAACCATTATTGAATTTTATTTAATTAATTGTGTATTTAATTCTTTTTAATTTGTTGCTATTTTTGTTGAACTTCAAAGTAAAGAAAACTCACTTTGCAGTTACTTCAAGTTAAAGCTAGATTGTTTTTCATTTTTAATGTGTTGATTGTTCTTGCCAAGTCAATTTCCAGAGTTATCTTTTCTTTAGTGTTATTGTGCAATTATTCGTGTTACTTATGCAGAATCGTTAAACCATTAATACCAGTTAAGTTATATTGTGCTGTATACTTGCGTTAATTTTTCTTTCATTTAAATTCTAGTTCATTTGCTCAAAGTCATGTCTCAAGGAAATTCAAGTAGTAACTATGTGTTTACTGCCAGTCAAGGCAATGAAGCTCAAGTAAATTCATGCAATAATACTGTGTGTGTGCTGCTATTCAGAGTTATAATGATAATGAGTCGGTAAACAGTCCCCAGAGTCCCTTAATGACTGAAAGACAGTCTCTAGCCTTTGAGCAATGTGTTTGTTTTCCCAACAATTGCAGAAAGCCGTTTCTGTTGCTCATCATTCTATCATGCAGGAGGAGCCACATGTCTATGGTGCATCCAACAAAATAAGCAGACTCTTGGATGTCACTACCGCCCGCCTCCGGCTGGGTTACAAGTATCTTTGGCAGGTTAAATCACCACCACCAGATGTAGACCAAACAAGATGTAAACTTATCCAGTTGGATTATTGTCACACCCTGCGTCATTATGTACTGGAGTGTGATAAAATTAATGAATTCAGAGACAACTCACTCAGAAATGTTCAAGATATGTCAAAGTATTTTATCCACAGTGGTATATTACAGACCATTCTGGAAAAATACCCTGACTTTGCTCCCTGTAAATAAAGCATTGACACGTGTGTGTGTGTGTGTGTGTGTATGTATATATGTGTGTATGTGTATGTGTGTATGTATATACATGTATGTGTGTGTATGTGTGTGTGTATATGTATGTGTATATGTATATGTGTGTGTGTGTGACCCAACAATTAAAATTTGCACCAATAACTCATTGCAGTTGTGGCTGGGTGTAGACTAATAGATTGCTCATTGCTTTATAAATTGTTCATGAGTGCAACCATGTACAGACGTAAGTAAATTTACTTATATGATTCATTACCTTGTAACTAGTGAATTCATTACCATTGTACCTTGTTCAGCTATCAAAACTTTGGGGCCCAGTCTCTGGACCCTATATATATACCTCTGTAATCTGCAAATACCTTTGTAACTTGTCATGATTGTGACCATCTGAGTTCATTACCTTTGTAACTTGCTCAGCTATCAAACTTTGAGATCCAGTCCCTGGACCCATTATGTACCTCTGTAATCTTTTGACTACCGCCCACAGGATGGGTATGGGGTGCATAATAAAGATATCAAACTAACTGTTGCTAGTGTATTCACTAGAGTGCCAGTTGTTGTCCCTTGTGTTCCAGATAGTGATCTTTCCCAGTTGACAGTAATCCTTTGCAGAGTAAAGTGTCATGTGTCGAGTAATTATTACCTGCCGTAAGATATAGTGAGAGCCGTTCTCCTTTGCTCATACTTTGTGTTATTGAGCTAACTATTTCAGCCGGGGAGAGATCCATCCACTCCACCGAGTCTGTTCATTCCTTCAGTAGGAAAGTGATTATAAGTTAATCAACTCCACCGAGTTGTCCATACCTTCAGTAGGAAAGTGATTATAAGTTAATCAACTCCACCGAGTTTGTTTGTTCCTTCAGTAGGAAAGTGATCATAAGCCTTGAGCTAAGATAGAAAATTAGAAAATCCAGTTTAGAACTGAAGTTATTGACTGTGTGTTTTGTTATCAGATTTCCAGTATCTAGTAAGATTTTGTGTGTTCAAGTTCCCTTCGAGTTCTGAGTTTTAACAGTTGACCGTGTGCACCGTGTGCACCGAGTCTCTCTTTCTGGACTTTTACCTGGAGTTTACCTGGAGAGAATTCCAGGGGTCAACTCCCCTGCGGCCCGGTCTGTGACCAGGCCTCATGTTGGACCAGAGCCTGATCAACCAGGCTGTTACTGCTGGCCGCACGCAGTCCAACGTACGAACCACAGCCTGGCTGATCAGGTACCGACTTTAGGTGCCTGTCCAGTGTTAAAACTTTCTTCCTTGTATATATATTTATTCTTCCTCAGAACCCGCTGAGTGCATGAATACAGATCGATCGATCAAATATGTAAATTTGTAATTGTAATACATATATATATATATATAATGCATTATCTCAAGATCCATTCAAATTCTCCTAGAACTATTAACTCAAGAAGTGTGATAGTAAGATTAGTTATTAATTAATTATCAAGTCGATTTATTCCTGTTATAATTTTTGATTAGTTCTAAGTTATAATGTGTTTGCTATTGTATAGATTCACCCCAGTGCACCTGTCTGTTCAGCCTATAGAGTTGTCTAGTATGCCGAGACATCATACGTAACATGGCCGAGCTGTCGTGTCAGTAAATATGTATACACTTGTGTAGTGTATTACAGTATAGTAACCTGAGACATTACATGTATGCTCCCTTGTTACTGTGACATCAGAGCTCCCGCTCCATGTGGCTACTACGTCAGAGGCCTCGCTCTCACTCCTAGGCTGACATAAAGCTGGACAGACGTGCCGGGTACCTCTCCTTTCATACTCCTTTAATATACCGTAACTATCCTACAGAGTGTGTCCTTTGACAACCTATATATCTCTCGAACCCCACACAACACTCATCGTTGGGACCAACTGGCCCCAGGCCTATCCATATTCCCCACCAGCACGGGGCTAGGAGGGAGAAGCTAGACCACTCTGGTCTGCCATCTTCCCGCCCCAGGAGGCTGACAGGAAGGGCAGTCTTGCGAGCTGCAGATGGTAGCAAGCTCTAGCAGTGGCACCTACCCTGCCCTAGAAGGGCTGGGCATGGTGTCGACCAATTCTTTGTATCATGTATAGTGTGTTGAGTTCTAGTACTGATGTCTGTAATAAGGGGATGCTTGGACAAGTGTATAGCTAATGCATGTTGGTCAAGTAGACTGAAGAAAGTAATAAACATAATAAAATTCGTGTTGACTATGTACTAAGCTAGAATGAACTAGAGTATTATCTAGGTATAAGCTATAATGATAAAATTACAAAATAAAGTAGCACCAGACTATGAATTGTGATTGCACTAAAGATAACAGTTGTTGTTTAAAATATATAGTAGAATAATATATGCACAATTCTAATTTAAAGACTATGTGAAGTTTTGCACTGTTAAGTATATAAGATCGATCGACACCATGCCTAGCCCTTCTAGGGCAGGGCAGGGTAGGTGCCTGAGCCAGAGCTTGCTTTCACCTGCGGCTCACAAGACTGCTATTCCCTTTAGCTCCCCTGGGGCGGGGAAGATGGCAGACCAAAAAAGGGCCTAGCTTCTCCCTACGAGCCTCACGGGGCGGGGAATGTGGCTAGGCCTGGGGACCATTGGTCCCACAGATGAGGAGGTCCCAAGTACCTCCTCCCATGGCAGACGTTAGTCTGAGATAATCAACAAGAAGAAGAAGTATATATGATCGACACCATGCCTAGCCCTTCTAGGGCAGGGTAGGTGCCTGAGCTAGAGCTTGCTTTCACCTGCGGCTCACAAGACTGCTATTCCCTTTAGCTCTCCTGGGGCAGGGAACATGGCAGACCAAAGATGGGCCTAGCTTCTCCCTACGAGCCCCGTGAGGGCGGGGAATGTGGCTGGGCTTGGGGACCGTTGGCCCCACAGATGAGGAGGTCCCACGTACCTCCTCCCCATGGCAGACTAGTCTGAGATACTCCCGAGAAAGGGAGCCAAGGCAGGGCCACCACTTGGACAGGCCCGGGCCGGGAGGAGTCCCGGCGAATCAACAACAAGAAGAAGTATATAAGATGGTAAACTGTAAATAGGAGTATTTGGTAATAGCAGATATTACAATAAGTAGATTGAAATAATATTCTAATAATATTCTAATACTATTTATAAACTGTAACTGGGAATACTTGGCAATGACAGATTTTATAAAAAAAAATAAACTGATAATGATACATTTTAAAGAAGTAAAAATAAAAAAAGTTTTGTAAATAGATGAGAATTTAGAAATAAGATAATAAGAAATTTAAATTGTAATATTAGTTAATTAATAAAAGAAAAAAAGGAAAAATGTATGAATATTAAAAGTGTATAAAATTGCAAAAATAAGGCAGTAATAAGGTAAATACTGCACAACACACTACAATACAAAATAGTTTTTAAAAACTATAGCACTAAATTAAATTTGACAATTTACAGCTGTCAGATAGACAAATTGAAATGAATACTAGGGTTTGTAGAGATTAAATTGATAAAGAATTGAGGTTTCATAACAATATTCGTGGAAAGTGGGTACAAACTGCATTATTCCAGTTCAGTGAGGCCGGAATCTCTGAGGAACTTTTTCAGCTCGTGTTCAGTAGAAATAGTATATCTCCTTCCTGTTGGTTCTTTTTTAACGAGGGTCGACACCATGCCCAGCCCTTCTAGGGCAGGGTAGGTGCCACCGCTAGAGCTTGCTACCATCTGCAGCTCGAAAGACTGCCCTTCCTGTCAGCCTACCTGGGGCGGGGAAGATGGCAGACCAGAGTGGCCTAGCTTCTCCCTCCTAGCCCCATGCTGGTGGGGAATGTGGCTATGCCTGGGGCCAGTTGGTCCCAAAGATGAAGGGGTACTTGTACCTCCTCCCATGGGAGACATAGGTCTCTGATACTCCCACGCCAGGAAGCCGGAGCCAGGTCGCCATCTGGTAAAGACCCGGCCGGAGAATTCCGGCGAATCAACACCTCCTTCTCCTCCTCTTTTTTAACAGCAATTTTTCTGTCTCTTGCAAAGCACTGGTGAATTTTCTTGCCATTTCGTAACTTTCTTAGTCCATAGAGGAGATTTTGCCGCAGTTTGGTCAGGCATTTGTTTACATACACCTCACTTTTCACGGTAATAGAAGAATTTATAAGATTATATCTTTGGGAGCTACAGATGTTTGTTGTTCACTACAACTGAGTCATGTTTCCTGTGTTATAGTTGCTGGAAGATGTTTGTTGTTCACTACAACTGAGTCATGTTTCCTGTGTTATAGTTGCTGGAAGATGTTTGTTGTTCACTACAACTGAGTCATGTTTCCTGTGTTATAGTTGCTGGAAGATGTTTGTTGTTCACTACAACTGAGTCATGTTTCCTGTGTTATAGTTGCTGGAAGATGTTTGTTGTTCACTACAACTGAGTCATGTTTCCTGTGTTATAGTTGCTGGAAGATGTTTGTTGTTCACTACAACTGAGTCATGTTTACTGTGTTATAGTTGCTGGAAGATGTTTGTTGTTCACTACAACTGAGTCATGTTTACTGTGTTACAGTTGCTGGAAGATGTTTGTTGTTCACTACAACTGAGTCATGTTTCCTGTGTTATAGTTGCTGGAAGATGGTGATCCGGCTCCGGCTCCTGGCGTGGAGGAGCAAAGACCTATGTCTCCCATGGGAGTGGTACCTCAGCGGCGGGACCAATCGGCCCCAGGCCTAGCCACATTCCCCACCAGCACCAGACAGGTGGTAGATAGATGCTAGGCCTCTCTGGTCTGCCACCTTCCCCACCCCAAGGAGGCTGACGGGAAGGGCAGGCTTGCGAGCTGCAGATGGTAGTAAGCTCCAGCCTTGGCACCTACCCTGCCCTAGAAGGGCTGGGCATGGTGATCGACTAGAGTTAGGACAGTGTATAATGTTTAATTACTGCACTCATTGTTTTGTTTTTGATGTATGTCTCTTCTTGTATGTACCTGGAGTCTACCTGGAGAGAATTCCAGGGGTCAACGCCCCCGCGGCCCGGTCTGTGACCAGGCCTCCTGTTGGACCAGAGCCTGATCAACCAGGCTGTTACTGATAACCGCACGCAGTCCAACGTACGACCAACAGCCTGGCTGGTCAGGTACCGACTTTAGGTGCCTGTCCAGTGCCTGCTTGAAGACAGCCAGGGGTTTGTTGGTAATCCCCCTGATGTATGCTGGGAGGCAGTTGAACACTCTTGGGCCCCTGACACTTATTGTGTTGTCCCTCAACGTGCTAGTGGCACCCCTGCTCTTCATTGGGGGGATGTTACATCGCCTGCCGAGTCTTTTGCTTTCGTAGGGAGTGATTTTTGTGTGCAAGTTTGGTACTAAGCCCTCGAGAATCTTCCATGTGTATATAATAATGTATCTCTCCCGCCTGCGTTCTAGAGAGTACAGGTTTAGGAACTTCAAGCGTTCCCAGTAGTTGAGGTGGTTTATCGCACTTATGCGTGCGGTGAAGGTTCTCTGCACATTTTCAAGGTCAGCAATTTCACCCGCCTTGAAAGGTGCCGTTAGTGTGCAGCAATATTCTAGCCTAGATAGAACAAGTGATCTGTAAAGTGTCAACATGGGCTTGGCATCCCTGGTTTTGAAGGTTCTCATTATCCATCCTGTCATTTTTCGAGCAGATGCAATTGCTAATTTGTTATGGTCCTTGAAGGTGAGATCCTCTGACATGATCACTCCCAGGTCTTTGACATTAGTTTTTCTCTCTATTGTGTGGTTGGAATTAGTTTTGTACTCCGAAGATATTTTAATTTCTTCACGTTTTCCGTATCTGAGTAATTGAAATTTCTCATCATTGAACTTCATATTGTTTTCTGCAGCCCATTTAAAGATTTGGTTCATGTCTGCTTGGAGTCTAGCCGTGTCTTCAACGGTGGACACTGTCATACAGATTCGGGTGTCATCTGCAAAGGAAGACATAGCACTGTGGCTTATATCCCTGTCAATATCTGATACGAGGATGAGGAATAGAATGGGAGCTAGTACTGTGCCTTGTGGAACAGAGCTTTTCACAGTAGCTGGCTCAGACTTTACTCCGTTGACTACTACTCTTTGTGTTCTACATGTTAGGAAATTATAGATCCATCTACCAACTTTTCCTGTTATTCCTTTATCA
>WNWK01048836.1:0-13410 GCA_009830355.1 Cherax destructor | reverse complement strand
AACGAGACAAAATGACTTCCGAGAGTGTATAAATCTGTAGGAGGGAAGGCGGGGTAGGGGCCGGCCTAGGAAAGGTTGGAGGGAGGGGGTAAAGGAGGTTTTGTGTGCGAGGGGCTTGGACTTCCAGCAAGCATGTGTGAGTGTATTTGATAGGAGGAATGGAGACAAATTTTTATTACTTGACGGCTGTTGGAGTGTGAGAAAGTAGCATTTATGAAGGATTCAGGGAAACCGGCAGGCCGGACTTGAGTCCTGGAGATGGGAAGTACAGTGTCTGCACTCTTGAGGGAGGGGTGTTAATGATGCAGTTTATAATTAGGAAAGCCCCCCTCTGACAAGACAGTGAGGAGTGAATGATGATGAAAGTTTTCTTTTCAGTCCACCCTGCCTTGGTGGGAATGGGCCGATGTGTTAAAAAAAAATAAAAAAAAAATAGATTCGGTTTTACAATATTTTCGGTTTATGCTAAGCCCTCTGGAACGGATTATCATAACCGGGGTCCACTGTAATAATTTTCTACAGTTACCCCTAGTAATACTTTGTATACAAATTATTTTTTTGGTGATTAACTAAGTAAATTTATTCTTTCCAACAAGATGACTGGAAAACATCTCATATTTAGTTAATTTATTTTAAGTAGGGTGTATTTATCATGATTTGTAGCATGTTTATTATATAATTTTGAAAAAATATAGATGGATTAATCAAAATGTCTATATTAATGAAATATAAGACGTTAAGGTGTCTCAGAGGATTATTATTGTGTTATTATCATTATTATTATTATTCTTTTCAAGACTAATAAGACACTCCTAGTGATTTTAATGTGTACCGGGCATACCAACACAGGAAAACAGTGGGCCCTCATTTCAACCACTCCCTCACCCTTTTATGTAAGTTTATTATTTTAACCCTTAAACTGTCCACACATAGATATATGTTCACCTGCGTACGCCCCAATATTTTGAAAAAAAAAAAAAAAAAAAAAAAATGAAGAGCGCATTTTTATAAACAGGATAGGCTAAAAAATTTTTAGAGACAGTACTTACTGAGATATAAGCCTCGGTTGGTGCTAAATGATGTGGGTCGGCAACATTTGCACTGCCGCATGCAGAAACAATAAACATTTATCTTTTTTTTAAAATTTTTTTCATTTTCTGTTGTTTTCATGCTATGATCTTTTGATATCATTGCCAATTCTTGTTTAGACACAAATGTTTTACTGAATTAGTAATCATACTGTCACTACACACATGTTCACACTGATAAATGAATTTGTACACCTGGTTCAATCACTTACTATTGTTTCATATACTATATACAAGGTATTTACAGGTCCCATTTATGTTTCTAGAAGTCCACCACTGTAGATACCCAAGGCATGGATTCATTTAATAGTGCCACTCCAATTGCTGACACATGTATCGGGGTCTTTTCCACTTGGGGTCGCTGTTTACTGTAAGCACACAAACACTTTTTCTGAGAGTACTTTTCTTGGAGTAGATGGTAATGGTATCAGGCAGTGACAGTTAGGGATTATTCGGCTGGGCACTTCCCCTTCTGGTTGGGAGTGACAGGTCGCTGTTGTGGAGGACAGGTCGCTGTTGTGGGGTGACAGGTCGCTGTTGTGGGGTGACAGGTCGCTGTGGAGTGGCAGGTATAGGTGTGGTACCATACTTTCCCGCTATCTGCTTGATGACATTTAGGTGAATTATATCGTTGTCGCTTCCCGCCTTTATTTCATACATGTTGGAAGGCATTGAGCATTGCAATGTCAACAAGGTGGAAAACACTTTTATATACCACTTTACTCCTACGCACACAGTCAACAAAGCTCATCATCATGTCACACTTTCACTAGTCGCATATTGTTTGTATAGTCGATGACAACAGCTGGCTTTTCAATAGGTTCATTGTTGAGCCTGCTCAGTCTGTCTGTCTGTACCATCTCGTTTCTGTGGATGGTTGACAGCAATGTCACGTCCCGTTTGTCATGCCATGACAGTGCCAAGATGTCATTGGCATGAAACGCCCTGCACTACACTTCCTCCAGTGAACTTTGGCATGTGTTTTCTATTTCTTCTCACTGTTCCACATATATCAGTATTGTTACACGTAGGTAATCAGCGAGCATAGGGCTTGTGTACCAGTTGTCTGAACAATGTATGACCCTTGCAAGGTATGGCTGCATCATCTTGCGAACAACATCACCAGAAATGCCCAACATGCGCCTGGTATCATCGAGTGTATTTTTACCTGTGTAGATAATGACATCCAACACAAGACCAGTCTCACAGTCACACATAACAAACAGTTTTATACCAAAGCAATTACGTTTGCTTGGTATATATTGTTTGAATGACAGTCGTCCCTTGAACAGAACCAAGGACTCATCAACAACAATGTTCTTGAATGGATAAAAGTAGGCACTGAATTTTTCCTTGACATAAATAAACAATTCCCGGATTTTGTAGAGGAGGTCATTTTGGTTTGGTGTATTCCTGTCAGAGAAATGCAACATTCTTAGCAACAGAAGGAATCTGTTGCAGGGAAGGAGGTCACGAAAGACTGGAGTGCTAATGAACCAGTCTGTGGACCAGTAGTTTGCTATATTGTTCTTATATGTATGTGGCATAAGCATGACAGTGCCAAGGAATAAATACATTTCAGCCACAGTTGTATCTTTCCACCTGCGCAGCCATGATGATTCTGTAGCATCTACATGGTCCTTTTATACTGGTAGTACAGGTGGTCTGGAAAATCAGTTTATTATCGGCTCATCAAAGTATAGTTGAAAATAGTCTAACTCTGAGACTCATCAGTGATGGGACAGTGTGGCATGATGCCATTCCACTGCCATCAAAATTGAAAGGATGTGGCACGAATGGTGTATGTTCAGTCCAATTCCATTCACGATCAGCTGGCGCAGGGGTGGGCCTGTGGCATGGGACGGGGGAGCAGGAGGAGGGACGGGAGGGCCAGCACATGGTTGAGAGGGTGCCGCATGGTCCTTGTCTGTCCACACACCGCGCCATGTGGTCCAGGCATCGTGCCACCCACCACTTCTTCCTCCATCCCAGCATACTCTCCTTCATTATCACTATCACTGTCAGTGGCAGGGGTTTGGAACGTGACCTCCCAAGACCCTTGCCTCTGACTGCATATGGCACACTGCCTGAACGTAGGTTATGACGCCAAAAGTACGTTTCACTGGGGAATAATGATAATCACTGTCTGCGCACACTGAGTGCGCAGACCCATTCTCTCATGTCTAGGCGACTCAGGCCTATCGCGCTAAATTTGAACGAATGTAAAATAAACGTAGATCTACGTTCGGGGCAGTACGCACGTGAACGTATATATACGTGTGGACAGTTTAAGGGTTAAGTGCTTTTATAAGTGTATTTTTGGGGGTCTGAAATGGACTAATCTAATTTACATCATTCCTTATGGGAATAAATTCGTTTGGTAACAGCACTTACCTGAGAGACCTGGAGAGAGTTCCAGGGGTCAACACCCTGCGGCCCGGTCTGTGACCAGCCCTTGAACAGCATTCTGGAATGAAGAATGTTCAATAGCGAATGTTCACTGTATAACCCCAGTCCACGATATCAGCGATGGCACAGGGTGTGCCGCGCCAAGGGAACTTCCACTGCAGACGCAGCGCCGTGGAGTTCGACCGCGAGGCAGCTGTCAGGTGTGCCACAGGCAGTGTGCACTCAGTTCATCAAGCTTCAACATCTGTGCACACGGTGAATGTCTGGGCACCCGGAGGGCTCCAGGTGGGAACAACCAACAGCCCCTCCCAGCAGACAGAGGGCCTGGGATCTGCAATCAACTTGGCGTCCACCAGGACGTTGACATGTCCCCAGGACAGCTCTCCCTCAGTCTGCTAGCAGAGTCGCTGGCCTCTGGACCTCTTGGGAGGGTCGAGGTGCTCCTGCAAGCAGCAGATCCTGGCGCAACCTGCTGCTGTTTGCAATGGCTCTCTGGCTGTCCTGCCAATGAGGGACAGGCACCTTGCAACATCTGTTGTTGGGGCAATGGATGCATTCCCTAGAATGTTTGTTCCTCATTACTCTGTAATTTGTTCATGATTGTAACTATGTATGATGTGATTATGATTCATTACCTTTGTAACTGTCATGATTGTAACCAGCTCTACCTGGAGCTCATTACCTTTGTAACTTGTCATGATTGTGACCAGCTCTAGTTCATTACCTTGTAACTTGTCATGAGTGTGACCAGCTCTACCTGGAATTCATTACCTTGAAACTTGGTCATAATTGTGACCGGATCTACAGTAGAACGTCATTTAGCACGAGATTATGTTGCACGTTACCGGTATTGCACGATTTAAGATTTTGACACATTATCATCTTACACGACGTAAAGATGATATTACACGGTTCTGCAGGAGGGAAAAGTTTGAGCGCATGGTTATTTACTGCCTAAGAATCCTCATGCTTTGAGGGAAAAGGAATTTGTTTTTCCTTCCTGCAAATGTAAGTTTATTCAGATACACAGGGCCAGGAGCTGAGTCTCGCCCCCTGCAACCACAATTAGGTGAGTACAGTTACATACATAGGCATATGTGTAGAGAACCTAGAATAACCCAAGTCAGTCAATGGAAATACTGTCACTCTGACTTTTTGGTTATCCTAGGTTCTCTACACATATGCTGCTATGTATGATAATCTTCGTAACTGTATCTGTGTATACCTGAATAAACTTACTTACAGTTTGTGGGAAGGAAAAACAAATAACCATTCTCACAAGCAGTCTTGTTACTACTACTGTTGTGGTTCAGCAGACACCACCCGCCTTACCCAGCCACCACGGACCTCACCATCCCAGCATTCACGTATTTCAACGCTGCCAAGAAGTCCTGGCTACAAGCCAGCTGTTTGTGAAGAATAAGAGTGAATTGTGTTTTGATCTTGAATTAACGAAGAAAACAGATATTAGACAAGACATAACCCGTGGCCGTAATGAAGTGTTACTTTGTACACATAAAAAGATGTAAACATAAGTTTGTGTGACTGACTGACTTGACTGACTGACTTACTGAATGACTTGACTGACTTACTGAATGACTTGACTGACTTACTGAATGACTTGACTGACTTACTGAATGACTTGACTGACTTACTGAATGACTTGACTGACTTACTGAATGACTTGACTGAATGACTGAATGACTTGACTGAATGGCTTGACTGACTTACTGAATGGCTTGACTGACTTACTGAATGACTTGACTGACTTACTGAATGACTTGACTGACTTACTGAATGACTTGACTGACTTACTGAATGACTTGACTGACTTACTGAATGACTTGACTGACTTACTGAATGACTTGACTGACTTACTGAATGACTTGACTGAATGACTTGACTGACTTGACTGAATGACTTGACTGACTTGACTGACTTACTGAATGACTTGACTGACTTACTGAATGACTTGACTGAATGACTTGACTGACTTGACTGAATGACTTGACTGACTTGACTGAATGACTTGACTGACTTGACTGAATGACTTGACTGACTTACTGAATGACTTGACTGACTTACTGAATGACTTGACTGACTTACTGAATGACTTGACTGACTTACTGAATGACTTGACTGACTTACTGAATGACTTGACTGACTTACTGAATGACTTGACTGACTTACTGAATGACTTGACTGACTTACTGAATGACTGAATGACTTGACTGACTTACTGACTGAATGAATGACTTGACTGACTGACTGAATGACTTGACTGACTTACTGAATGACTTGACTTACTGAATGCCTTGACTGACTTACTGAATGACTTGACTTACTGAATGCCTTTACTGAATGACTTGACTGACTTACTGAATGACTTGACTGACTTACTGAATGACTTGACTGACTTACTGAATGACTTGACTGACTTACTGAATGACTTGACTGACTTACTGAATGGCTTGACTGACTTACTGAATGGCTTGACTGACTTACTGAATGGCTTGACTGACTTACTGAATGGCTTGACTGACTTACTGAATGGCTTGACTGACTTACTGAATGGCTTGACTGACTTACTGAATGGCTTGACTGACTTACTGAATGGCTTGACTGACTTACTGAATGGCTTGACTGACTTACTGAATGGCTTGACTGACTTACTGAATGGCTTGACTGACTTACTGAATGGCTTGACTGACTTACTGAATAACTTGACTGACTTACTGAATGGCTTGACTGACTTAAAGTTAGACACTCAGTTCAACCATCGACTTCAGTTCAAGAACTTCTACTATCCACCTCAGCCCAGTAGGGCCACAGCATAACTCTCCACTCTATTCACAATCATCCACAAACACCAGCACCCACAATTTAAGGTAAATACTATTATTTCTATTACATTTGTAGTCTTAAGCAGTAAAACAACATAATACATCACGATAATGAACTACAATTACATATTCACTTTTATTTTTGTAAGATCTCGTTGGTCTAAAAACTTGTTTGGCTTTTTGGGGACTCCCAGGAACGTAACCCTATTTTTCCCATTAGTTCTTTTAATTATTTAACACAAAATTATCTAACATGACTTTTTCAGGAACGTAACTATCGTGCTAAATGACGTTCTACTGTAGTTCATTACCGCTGTAACTTGTTCAGCTATCAAAACTTTGGAGTCCAGTCAATGGACTAATTATGTACTACCTCTGTAATCTTTTGACTACTGCCCACTAACACACATAAGTATAGTTATCAAAGTACAGTAGGGCCCCGCTTTTCGCCTTACACCATTCCGTTAATATAGCGAGTTCAAATTATGACCAAAACTTTCTATATGGCAAGTGGTTTTTCAAATACAAAACGCGCCACTTGGTTTGTTTACATTTTCCATGAAGACATCTTCTATTATGTAATAATCACTTGGCACATTAAATGTCTTATTTTACTTTAATTTTATTATAGAATTTCCATTAATCCATCTATGATATTTCTTCAAAATATATAAGAAACATGCTACATGGGTACCTGGGTGTTGGTCGACTGGTGGGGTCGCATCCTGGGACAAAACTGACCTAATTTGCCCGAAATGCTCTTCATAAAAGCGCTTCATATCGTAGTATGTCATTGATGTTAGCTAGGCCTGTATACCTTGTACATGTACTTGTAGAAATAAAGATATTATATTATTATATTATATACTATGGAGGGTG
This sequence comes from Cherax destructor, assembly GCA_009830355.1. NCBI lineage: Eukaryota > Metazoa > Arthropoda > Malacostraca > Decapoda > Parastacidae > Cherax > Cherax destructor. The sequence continues at coordinate 6,191 of WNWK01048836.1, read as the reverse complement.
GTAGCTCTGACGCTTTTGTTTCCAATTCTCAGCATGAATTATTCATTACTTTTCCCTTTGTTTATGATAGCATCTAAAGGTAGTTGATAGAAACAATCAAACTCAGTAAACATGATATGTCGATGGTAATAATATGGTTCTGGGCCACATGTAGGGGTGTAGGTATGTAGCCCAGTCAGACTACATACTTACATTATTATTATAACTGATAATTATACTCATGTACTGTACAGGGACCGGAAATAGGCCATAATACGTTCCAGGAGCTAGGTCTAAAATCGAACTGGCCGATTTCTGAACCATTATTTCCATAAGAAATAATGTAAATACAATTAATCCGTTCCAGACACACAAAAATATTAAAATACAGTAGACCCTCATTTAGCACGGTAGTTACATGACTGAAAACGTCGGTTAGATAAATTTGTAGATAATTAAAAGAACTTGTGGAAAATAGGTTACGTTCCTGGGAGTCCTCAAAAAGCCAAACAAGTTTTTTAGACCATCCTTCCCAGCCACAACATTCATAAAGACATACATATTTTATTCATTCTAGAGTGTATCAGGTTTTTATGTTATTTATATTGTTATTATGTCATATTAGATGAATTGTGATAGATAAATAAGTGTCGAGTTGATAATAGCTTACAGTTAAGGCTTTATTTTACATGCTTCCTGACAGCAGAACGGATTAATTGTATTTCCATTATTTCTTATGGGAAAATTAAACGCCACTCAACATTTCGCATTGAGAACTAGCTCCTGAACGGATTAAGTTTGAATAGCGGGGGTCCATCGTATACAAATATTTATTTCTTCACAATTTTACATAGAAGTTTACATAGAAGTGCAAGGAGAGCCACTGACAGCCATGCATTAACCATTTCGGGGTAATGGCCTTCTCGGAAACCTGTCTCTCAGGGTCGTATATTCGAAAAAAATTATTTTATCTTATGAAATGATAAGTTTTTTTTTCTAAATCTAAATGGTTAAACAAAAAAATTTGTGATCAATACTTACGGAGATACTGAGGCTTCAAGTTGACTAAAACCAACCGCGACAAAGAACATCAGTGACTTCCAAGTTACCGTTAATCATTTTTTTTTCTTGAAGTTGTTTTCTATCGATTTTAATTTTTTTTCCAAATAACTTTTATGGCCTATGAGACCAATATAAGTGTCAGTTTTTCAAATATTCACTCGCTAATTCTTACACAATATGACAAAGCTCTATCACTATTTTGTTTACAATAATTTATTTACAAATATTTACAATAACAAATATTATTTATTTCATTGTTCAATCATATTTATAGATATATAGAGTCACTGGACATGTTTCTAGAAGTTCTGCAGCCTGTGGAAGTCTCTGAAACATGGTTCCACGCACAGTGGAGCTTTCACATTCTACACACACATAACGAGGTCTTTGCATTGTGGGGCGTTTTTGTATGTGCACAGACATAACACTTCTTCTGAGCCTTGTTCTGCAAGCAGTAGCAGGCAGTTTTGTTAGGAAGTGTTCACCATGCCTCAGACGAGAGGGTAGTTGTTGGTAATTTTGTGGGCGGTTTTCTATTAGTGGTGTCTTGGTACTTGGTGATTATTTGCCTGATACAGACAAACAAAATTGCCATATGATGGTTTGTTTGTGGTCTTCAACTTATAAACATTATAAGCATTGAGCATGGAAATGTCCAGAATGTAAAAAGTTTTAGTACCACTTATAACTCTTTCTAACACAATCAGCAAACCCACCCGCATGTCACATTTGTCCACTGAACACATATTGAGAGATAGTCCATCACAGCGCAGGTTTTAGAATGGGTCTAGGTCTCTATTCACCCTGCCACTGTCTGCCATTTCATTAGGTGAACTCATGACAACTGTGTGACATCTCGTTTGTTATGCACCAAATGCCATGAAATCATTGGCCGCAAAAGCCTGCACTCACCCTACGAGCTGCATCAACCTAGGCATATGCTTACGATTTACCAACTCCCAAGACACATCTGTCATGTTCACCCCGCAAAATCACTAGAAGGGCTTAAATTAAATTTCAGTATATAATATATGCCTTGCCAAGATATGGTTCCATCATTTTTCTAACCACATCACCAGAGATACCTAGTAACTTCTGTATCTTTCAATGGTTTTCTTCCAGTGTACACAAAAAATCCCATACAAAAACCACCAGCAATCACAAAGCACAAAACAACTTTATACCAAAGCGTTTCCTTTGCTTTATATACTGCTTGAATGACAAATCTACTCTTTGAACAGAATCAAAGACTCATCAATAACAAGCCCTGAGAGATAAAAATACATATTGAATTTCTTCAGAACAGAAACACATTCCAATCTTATAAATTGTCGGCTCCCCCATCAGGCCTGGTTTTATCTGAAAATGTAACATGTAAAGAGTACAAACGATTCACCGCATAATATCACTGAAAGCCGGTGTTGCAATCAATCGGTCTGACCAGTAATGACCTGATATGGTGCCTATACAATATGGCATAAGCATTATTGTGGCAAAGAAAAGATACATTCTCTGCCACAGTTGTTCCTTCACTACAGACGGATTTTGGCTTAAGAATCGTTTGCCATTGTGTAACGGGTTATCTGTTGCTTTCCTGACAATAATGTCCATCAGGGGTTGCCAAAGAATAATCGAAAAACATTCCAGTTCAGTGGCATTGTTCTCAAGTGACACTGATGGTGTATTCCACTGTGATTGTCATCAAACTGGATGGGGATTGGGAATAGCATTCGCAGCTTCCTGCCAATCCCAGGTGCGTCTGCCAGCGGCACCGGATATTTACAGGCATGCGGGGTCATGTAGCGGAGGTCAGGGTTGGTGGGGTTTGTGGGTGGGTGAGGTTGGCTTGCTGGTAGCTGAGCTGACTCAGCAGCCGTGCCAAGATCCACTGCTGCGTCGCCCCGCACCACCACTCACCAGTTATAATGCACATTTCTCATACCACCGTAACACTATCATCTTCTATTTTCACTATCACTTCCTGTCAGCACGCCCACAGACGGACCTGAGATGTACCCAACCCTTGGAAGAGAGCATATATATTACTCAACAGAGCGCATATACCATCGTATATACTGACACTTCACTGGGTGAATATTCCTCTTCACTCGCACTACTGGAAACTATTTCGAAGAGCCTTTGGAGTTCATAGTCACTATCACTATCACCATTGTCATACCTGAGTCCGGGATATGAGTAAATAGGAGTCACTGTTTTGGTACAACTGACGGAACAAGACGCTTTCACAGCACCAGAGGTAGACGGCTGTGGGTCGTCTGGGTTTTCTCACTTATACTGCATGTCACTAGTTTCCAGTCACAACCACCTCCTCAAAACCTGAAAGTCACCTTTCACTGACACCCCCATCACTGTTAGAACTGTCACTGGGAACAATAATGTCCCACCTCGCCGAGGAGCAAGGAGATCTTTGCCATGGTACATGGTGAACAAGGTGCAACTGGAAAATGGTGTTCCCACAATGCACCACCGTGCCCATAATTTTTTTCCTACTGCACACTGATCATGTGAGGACCCATTCTCATCCCTAGCCTACCAGCTGCTTCGCAATTTGAAGTCGGCCAGAATTTAGAGCGCGCATTTGTGCATGGCACCAACCCTGCTCAGAAACGTACTAGTACGGCACCAACCCCGAAAGGTGAAGTGGCAAAAAGAATCTAATGGGCTTATAGACTATGTACATAATACTGGGCAGAAATTGTATGAACTTGGGACTGCCTTTCTTGTGTTTTCTGCACTTTGAGCAAGCACTGCTGACACCGACACTCTGGAGACACTTCCCTCTCAGACTTACGTTGGCCATGGACAAATTTCTACGACTGCAGTAAAAGAATTTCACTTCTGGCGCATGATACTTGAAAGTGGTCTAACTTACTGATGAAGTGGATATGTGTCTCTAATCCTCCTAAGCTACTCCTCCAAACACCATGAAGGAAGAATCTTAATCTGCAAATTAAGGTGGTGATAGCGTCCTGCCTGCACCTCAGAGTTCCCTGTTTTAAAGGATATCCCTTACAATATATGCAGTAAGACACCTAGCTATAGACTAATACTTATGGGATTGTCCCACACCACATTTTATAAGGGCATTCTCACTTATAACCCACAGCTCAATAATCCCCACTACTCCGAATATCGTCACAGTTATACTAAGAGAAATGAGTATATTATCTACTGCGGACCTGGCCAGTGACGAACTTATTATACCGGGGAAGCTTCCTGTGATTCTTGGTTCCTTAAAGGCAAGTATTTTGAAGATTACGTTGGGGACCGAGTTCTAGCTCTAGTACCTGTTAAATACCTACGATGTTCAAGTTCAAGAAGAAAGAAGTGGCCTCTCCGCTAGATTCAAGTGTGGGAGCCGCTAACCCCTCAGCTAACATAACTTCAATGCTCACTTATCTGTACTATAAACTACCTATATTAGGTGCTAGAGCTACATTATTAATATTCAACGTTGCTCAATATTCCTAATATTAGTTGCCAACTGTACAAACTTTCCTAGGCTTTAGGTGAATAAATCTATCAATTAAAATACACATACTGTTACCCACTTTAACTGAATGTGTATGTTTTGCTTATTAAGGTTCTGAACACCGAGGGTTCAATCACGGTATGTTTTCATGTTCCTTACAGTCCTACGTACCCTGTGAACTTGAGCCACTCAATAAATTTTCCACAAAAATTGATTACGTTGACTGTTTAAATATTGTTCCGATTACAATATAATAATAATATTAATAATAATAATACAATAATAATAATAATAATAATAATAATATTTAGACATGGTACAATGATACATAGTTAGTAGACATGATACATAGGTATAAATGAGATGTACAGCCAAAACCCCCAATAGCCCCATTAGGGATTTTTTGGATATTTAATAAAAGACTACATGGAAAAAAAATTTTGGTTGAAAATTTTTTAAAAAATATAATTGTGTATCTAAGTTATAAAGTTTGTTTTTTAAGTTGGGAAAATAATAATTTTTTAATTGTAGCAATGAAAATAATTTTAGTTTGATAACAATTTAAAAATTTAAGCATTGCAGTTAAGCAGTTTTGGGGGCATTAAAATTTAAAAATTTTTAAAAAAGTTAGCTTAGTATGTTTATTCAAAACGGTTTTTACTTTTAAAGGGGGTTTAAAGGGTTTTTTTTAAATTTAAATTTTTTTTAAAAAGGATTATTCTACTTTTTTGGGGGAAAGTTTATTTTAAATTTATTTTAAAAAGGGTTTTTTTGCTTTTAAATTTTGGGGGGGAGGAGGGTTTTTTTGGGAATGACAGGTAATGAATTCCAAATTTTTTGTGCCTTTTTTATCATGAGTTTTTTCATAGTGTTAGATGGAACGGGGAACATGAGGAGGATCTGGGGTTTTTGTGTTATGGTCATGTGTCCTGTTAAAAAATTTTAAGAAGTTGAAAAAAGGGGTTTAAAAATTTTCAAGAGTGTTCATGTATGTAATAGGCACAGTAAAAGTAAAAAGGAAAAAAAATTTTGTTTGGGGGAAGTTTTTTTTTTTTGAATATTTTGGGGGGGTATGTTGTCTGAGTGTGAATTTTATCATTCTAACTCCTGCCCCTTTTTTTGGGGTTTTAGTGGTCTGAGATGAGTTATTGATGAGAGCCCCCGCCAGATTCCATAGGTGAGGTAGGGGTAAAAAGATTTTTGGGGGTAGGGTAAGGAGAGCTGGGGTTTTGGAAAAATAGTACCTATCTTTTGGGGGGTATTCCAAGATCTTGAGACTTTCTGGGAAAAATTTTTTTTATATGTGTCTGAAATTTTTGGGCCCCTGTCAAAGATGGATTCCCAAAAAATTTTTCCCCCCCGAGTTTTGTGATAGGGGGGGCCGTTTTTTATTAAAAATGGTTTTTAGCTTGTTCCCCCAAAAAAAAAAAAAGGGTTTTTCAATATTGAGAGTAAGTTTTTTTGTCATCATCCAGGTAGAATTTTTTTAAATTTTAAGGTTCAAAGGGGTTGGGGGTTTGGGGGGGATTTCCCATGAGGGCATCTGCAAAAAAAATGGGTTTTTGGGGGGTTTAGAGAGGTAGGTCAAGTAAAAAAAAAAAAGAGAATGGGGAAAAATTTTCCCGGGGGGCCATTTTAAATAGTTTGGGGATATTAT
>WNWK01048835.1:0-13410 GCA_009830355.1 Cherax destructor | reverse complement strand
CATAAGAACATAAGAATGGAGGAACACTGCAGAAGGCCTACTGGCCCATACAAGGCAGGTCCATATCAAAACCACCACTACCTAAGAATTTATTCCCGTACTCACGACACCAATCAAACCCAGCCCCTCCCACTCATATATTTGTCCAATCTCTTTTAAAGCCACCCAAGGTCCTAGCCTCTATCACAGTACTCGGAAGATTGTTCCACGCATCTACAACTCTGTTCGAAAACCAGTACTTGCCTATGTCCTTTCTAAATCTAAATTTATCCAATTTAAATCCGTTATTTCTGGTTCTTACTTGGTTCGATATCCTCAGTATTTTATTAATATCTCCTTTGTTTATGCCCATCATCCACTTGTACACCTCGATGATATCTCCTCATTCTACGTCTCTCCAGAGAGTGGAGATTCAACGCTCTAAGTCTATCTTCATACGGGAGATTTCTTATACTGTAAATCATTTTAGTCATTCTTCTTTGTATGTTCTCCAATGAATCTATATCCATCCTGTAGTAAGGAGACCAAAACTGAGCTGCATAATCCAAATGAGGTCTCACTAGTGATGTATAGAGCTGTAAAATAACTTTGGACTTCTGTTGCTTATACTTCTTGAAATAAATCCTAGTAATCTGTTAGCCTTATTGCGCACACTTAGGCACTGTTGTCTTGGCTTTAGATTCCTGCTTACCATGACTCCCAAGTCTTTTTCACATTCTGTATGATCAAGCTCTACTTCACCTAGTTTATAAATTCGAGGGATATTTTCATTACCAAGGACTAGTACCTTACACTTGTCCACATTGAACTTCATCTGCCACTTTTCAGACCAAGACATTAATTTGTCCAAATCCTCCTGGAGTTCACTGGTATCCTCCTCAGAATGAATCATACGGCCTATTTTTGTATCATCAGCAAATTTACTCATGTCACTTGCAATTCCTTCATCAAGGTCATTTATGTAAATTATGAACAACAATGGGCCTAAAACTGATCCTTGTGGAACGCCACTAGTGACTAATCCCCATTCAGATTTGACCCCATTAATGGAAACTCTCTGCTTTCTATTGGTAAGCCATGCCTCTATCCATGCTAGAACTTTACCTCCTATACCATGAGCTGCCACCTTCTTAAGAGTCTCTTGTGAGGTACTCTATCGAAGGCCTTACTGAAATCCAAGTAAACTATATCATATTCTTTATCACTGTCTACTGCCTCAAATGTTTTATTGAAAAACGTCAGTAAATTTGTTAGGCAGGAACGACCTCTCGTGAACCCATGCTGAGATTCATTAATCAAATTATGTTCTTCAAGGTGACTTCTAATAATATCAGCTATAATTGATTCTAATAATTTGCCTACTATAGATGTGAGGCTTATTGGACGGTAATTTGATGGAATTGACTTATCCCCTGATTTGAATATAGGAACTACATTAGCTATCTTCCACATCTCTGGCACAATACCAGTTAGGATGGACGTATTAAACACATTCGTTAATGGCTGACTAAGTTCCATCTTGCATTCTTTAAGTACCCTGGAAAACAACTCGTCGGGTCCCGGGACTTATTTTGCTTCAGTTTATCTATCTGTTTGATAACCATGTCCTCGTGACAGTAATATTAGTTAACTTGAATTCTTCAGGAACTGAATAATTGTTAATTTCTGGAATCTCATTTACGTCTTCTTGTGTAAAGACTGACAAAAATAGTCATTAAATAGAGAACACATTTCCAGTTCGTTATCCGTCAGCTGTCCATTCCCAATTTTCAGAGGTCCTACCTTTTCCCTCACCTTCGTCCTATACACTTGAAAGAACCCTTTTGGATTAGTCTTTGATTCATTAGCAACCTTAATCTCATAGTCACGTTTAGCCTTTCTAATCCCTTTTTTACTTCTCTTTTCAACTGAACATATTGGTCAATAAGGTTAACATCTCCTCTTTTGATGCGCCTATAAATTCCTCTCTTTCTCCCTAATAGATGTTTTAGCCTCCTGTTAATCCATTTGGGATCGTTATTATTTGACCTAAATTCTCACTGGGGAATAAATATACTTTGTGCACGTTGTACATTATTAAGAAAAAAATCATAAACGCAGATCCCATCGTAATCGTTAGCTAGATTACCCCAGTCGAGATTAGACAGGTGTTCTCTAAGTCCAGTATAGTCGGCAGAACGAAAATCAGGAACTTTTACCGTATTATCCCTAGTCTCGTACTCCCAGGTAATATTAAAAGTAATGGATTTGTGATCACTTGCGCCAAGCTCTTCAGTGATCTCCAGATTATTTACAAGGGTTTCTTTATTTGACAAGACTAGGTCGAGCAAAATATTACCTCTGGTAGGCTCCGTCACACACTGCTTCAGAAAACAGTCCTGAACTACTTCCATAAAGTCACTGGACTCCAGATTACCGGTCAAAGAAGTCCAGTCAATTTGACTAAAGTTAAAATCCCCTACTATCACTACGTTATTGTGTCTAGAAGCCCTAACAACTTCGTCCCAAAGAAGTCTCTCTCTATCGTGGTCCAAGCCTGGAGGTCGGTATATTACACCTACAATCAGTTTTTCTTGACCTTCTAGAAACTCTACCCAAACAGATTCTGTTAATGATCCATCTATTTTTATGCCTGTTTTTATGCAGCAATTTATATTTTCTCGTACATATAATGCAACTCCACCCCCTTTCCCATTATATCTATCTACATGGAACAACTTAAACCCCTGAATATGACACTCAGCAATCATATCCCGACTCTTTATATTATATCATGTTTCAGTTATTGCAATGACATCAAAGTTCCCAGCACATGCTACCAAACGTAATTCGTTAATTTTATTTCTGGCGCTTCGACAGTTAGTGTAAAATACATTGAGATGTATCTTCTTGTGAACCTTTTTCATATTCAGCTTTTGTTTTACACAATTTCTGTTACTATTATTACATTGTGTTACTCGATTACTGTTATTGTTAAGATTTATGATGTCAAAGCCTGAATCAATATTTTGACCCTCATTATTCACCATTCCTAAACCCATACCTCTAACTAATCCTAGTTTAAAGCCCTAACAACATCCTCAACTGAGCTAGAGAGAAATTCTACACCTGCCCTGGATAAGTGAACCCTATCCCTGGCATACATGTCATTTCGGCCATAGAAGTGGTCCCAGTTGTCAATGAATGGGACTGCATTATCCTTACAGTGTTTGTCCAGCCAGCAATTTATACCAATCGCTCTGGACAGCCATTCATTTCAACACTCCTTCTGGCAAAATGCCACATATAACAGGGCGCCCCCTTCTTCCTAATTATGTCTATTGCTGTCCTGTACCTTCTAACTAAATCCTCACTTCTACGCTTGCCTACATCATTGCCTCCAGCACTGAGGCAGATAATAGGATTGATCCCATTACCGTTCATGATGTTGTCAAGCCGGCTAACAATATCCTCCATCCCAGCCCCAGGAAAGCAAACCCTCTGTCTCCTACTCCTATCCTTCAAGCAGAATGCCCTATCCATATACCTAACCTGGCTATCCCCAACAACAACAATGTTTTTACCCTCCTTTGTGTCGTTCGTCGTGACGTTCCCAGTAGTCGACTCACATTCATCAGGTAGCACGGAGAAGGCATTCGATGTTTCCACAGCAGTCTCTTTCTTCTTCATCGTTTCTATCTCTCCATTCGTTTTCTTGATCTTCAACTTCGTTCCTTGAAGTCCGGCCACTGCCCAGGTTCCCTTCTTGACCTGAGGACTCACAACAGGAGGACTACTACGAATCCTCTTGTTTTCCTCCGTCAATCGCCGAATCTCAAGCTTCGCTACCCTCAATTCCTCCTTAAGCTGCTGGTAAAGTTGCTCAATGGACGGCATCTTGGTTCACTTCACAGAGAACCCTAGACACGTCCTCTCTGAGCTGAGAACAGATCACCTCATTGTTTCAGACTATGGAACAAATACTCTTCTCCAGGCTGAGGGACTGACCACCTCAAAACTAGATCTTCAAGGGTGATGGACTGATTACATCGTCTTCACATCTCTTCTGCTTCAACCAACTTTTCTGTACTCGACTGAAGAAGCCTACTGTGTAGGCGAAATGTTTCCCCTACACCTAACAATCTATTGGTATTTTATACCATTTTACTATTCATAAGAATGGAGGAACACTGCAGAAGGCTTACTGGCCCATACACGGCAAGTTAGTCATAAAACTCAAGATCTCGCTTGCCATGAGTTCAAACCTCATCCGTTCCGTGGTTTATTATTCATGTTTAGATTCGGCTGCATAGGAAACACATGAGGGCAACATAAGTTTAAGGGTGAAAAGTGTTTGTAATATAAGTAACTCACGGTACAAAATTTTCTCGGTATTAAACTTTTCGGCAATTGTGAGACACTTTATAATGGTCCAGGAAGGACCGAAACGTCGTCTAAAATGTCCTATCCAATCTATGGCGCGATTGTGAATTGTTTGGGCATGGTATTGTAATTTCAGTTAGTCACAGTCATAAATGGATCTGGAAGGTCTGAGGTGGAGAACTGTATGGTCACTGCGGGGAGAATAAGCAGGGCTACCCTGCCACATGGTGCAGTGCTCACCTTGCCACATGGTGCAGTGTTCACCCTGCCACATGGTGCAGTGCTCACCTTGCCACATGGTGCAGTGTTCACCCTGCCACAAGGTGCAGTGTTCACCCTGCCACATGATGCAGTGTTCACCCTGCCACATGGTGCAGTGTTCACCCTGCCACATGGTGCAGTGCTCACCTTGCCACATGGTGCAGTGTTCACTTGGCCACATGGTGCAGTGTTCACCCTGCCACATGGTGCAGTGTTCACCCTACCACATGGTGTAGTGTTCACCCTGCCACTTGGTGCAGTGTTCACCCTGCCACATGGTGTAGTGTTCACCCTGCCACATGGTGCAGTGTTCACCCTGCCATAAGGTGCAGTGTTCACCCTGCCACATGATGCAGTGTTCACCCTGCCACATGGTGCAGTGTTCACCTGGCCACATGGTGCAGTGTTCACCCTGCCACATGGTGCAGTGTTCACCCTGCCACATGGTGTAGTGTTCACCCTGCCACATGGTGCAGTGTTCACCCTGTCACATTGTGCAGTGTTCACCCTGCCACATTGTGCAGTGTTCACCCTGCCACATGGTGCAGTGTTCACCCTGCCACATGGTGCAGTGTTCACCCTGCCACATGGTGCAGTGTTCACCCTGCCACATGTTGCAGTGTTCACCCTGCCACATGGTGCAGTGTTCACCCTGCCACATGGTGCAGTGTTCACCCTGCCACATGGTGCAGTGTTCACCCTGCCACATGGTGCAGTGTTCACCCTGCCACATGGTGCAGTGTTCACCCTGCCACATGGTGCAGTGTTCACCCTGCCACATGGTGCAGTGTTCACCCTGCCACATGGTGCAGTGTTCATCCTGCCACATGGTGCAGTTCTCACCCTGCCACATGGTGCAGTGTTCACCCTGCCACATTTGTGCAGTGTTCACCCTGCCACATGGTGCAGTGTTCACCCTGCCACATGGTGCAGTGTTCACCCTGCCACATGGTGCAGTGTTCACCCTGCCTCTCCCATCCCACACTCAGCCAGCCTGTCACTCCCCCAGATGTTACTGACCAACATCTGGCAAGTGCCTAGGCTGACTGTTGTCTATGAAGGATAAGTACGGCATGAACTAGATTTAGGACTAGTGACTGTTATTGTTGTTTTTATTATTGTTGTTAATGATGTTGCTATTGTTGTTGCTGCTATTACTGTTGTTAGAAACATAAGAAATAAGGAACGCTGCAGCAGGCCTACTGGCCCATGCGAAGCAGGTCCAAGTCGCCTATCGGCTTATGCCACTGACCCAACATGGCACGGCATCAGACCTACTAGCACAAGCTAGTCAGGTCCGACTCACACCCACCCACACCCACTCATGTATTTATCTAACCTATTTTTAAAACTACACAACGTCTTAGCTTCTATGACGGTACTCGGGAGATTGTTCCACTCATCCACAACTCTATTACCAAACCAGTACTTTCCTATATCCTTCCTGAATCTGAACTTTTCCAACTTGAAACCATTGCTGCGAGTCCTGTCTTGGCTCGCAGCAATGGTTTACATTATATATATATATATATATATATATATATATATATATATATATATATATATATATATATATATATATATATATATATATTATATAGTGATTAAAGTATCCATGACTTGGTATACATATATAAAGCCTTCATGTAGATGAATGGTTCAGAGAACCGACAAGTTGTTAAATTAGACACATATGCAACACTTGGGTATCTTTATTGAGGAAACGTTTCGCCACACAGTGGCTTCATCAGTCCAATACAAAGAAGAAAGTAGTAATAAAAGGAGGAGTTTGAGGTAATCAGTCCCTCGGCCTGGAGTCGATGTGTTCAGTCCATCAATCTTGAAGAAAATATGTATTGGACTGATGAAGCCACTGTGTGGCGAAACGTTTCCTCAATAAAGATACCCAAGTGTTGCATATGTGTCTAATTTAACAACTTGTCGGTTCTCTGAACCATTCATCTACATCCTGTCTGACACAGCAACTTCTTGGGATCTTGATACAAAGGGATTCTTCAACATTTGTCCAAACCTTTGGACAAGGACTTACTTCGACTAGTGGATGATACCACTATGACCTGCCTCCTCCTGCTTCATCTCACCTGTCTACAGTATATAAGCAACTTCTATTTGCCTTATGTTGTATTTTCTTCAAGATTGATGGACTGAACACATCGACTCCAGGCCGAGGGACTGATTACCTCAAACTCCTCCTTTTATTACTACTTTCTTCTTTGTATTGGACTGATGAAGCCACTGTGTGGCGAAACGTTTCCTCAATAAAGATACCCAAGTGTTGCATATGTGTCTAATTTAACAAAGCCTTCATGACTCGTGTGTAGTCTATAGAATTTAAACCTACTACGAGAAGTAACCATCAGACAAGCAAGAATAATGTAATCACTATAATTTTGAATAGTGTGTATAAATATTGATATACATCTACATCTAGGTGCATATTTAACTTGCATATTTAGAATAGACATTTGCCCAGGATATATATAAACCGAGATGTATATTTGTGTCACTGTATATATGCTGAGAGTCTAATGCCAGTTTTAGGGATTAATATAGTCTCTTGTCTTAAAACACTTCCTAATTCCAACACTTATAATTCCAACACTGCTAATTCCAACACTGCTAAATCCAACACTGCTAAATCCAACACTGCTAATTCCAACACTTCTAATTCCAACACTGCTAATTCCAACACTTCTAATTCCAACACTGCTAATTCCAACACTGCTAATTCCAACACTGCTAATTCCAACACTGCTAATTCCAACATTGCTAATTCCAACACTGTTAATTCCAACACTGCTAATTCCAACACTGCTAATTCCAACACTGCTAATTCCAACACTGCTAATTCCAACACTGCTATTTAAAACACTGCTATTTAAAACACTGCTATTTAAAACACTGCTTTTTAAAACACCGCTATTTATAACACTGCTATTTAAAACACTGCTATTTATAACACTGCTATTTAAAACACTACTATTTAAAACACTGCTATTTAAAACACTGCTATTTCAAACAATGCTATTTAAAACACTGCTATTTAAAACAATGTTATTTAAAACAATGCTATTTAAAACACTGCTATTTAAAACACTACTATTTAAAACAATGCTTTTTAAAACAATGCTATTTAAAACACTTCTAATTACAACATTGCTACCATTACCTTCATCATTTTCAAAGACATTACAAGATCAAAGATGGTCAGCATCAGCCACGAGGAACGTGCAACACTTTGTTTTCATTATGGTAAACTGTACGTGAGTTTGAGAGATAGTGATTTGACCACGAGCGTCAGTGAACACAAACATGCCCGCTGTTCAAGCAGTATCAACAACACCTGTGTTTTGGGTTGTAACGCGGCCCCACAGCTCATGAATTGACCCACAGCCAGTCTAGTAATTCGTGTAAAAGATAAAAAGCAAACACCATAAAAAAAATGCTTTGAATCTGCCCTAATACATAAAAAAAAAGCACCATCATCATAGTGAAAAGCTCTGTTCCACAAGGCACAGTACTCGCCCCATCCTGTTCTTCATCCTAATATCAGACACAGACAGATATGTAAACCATAGCACAGTGTTTTCGTTTGCAGACGATACTGGAATCAGCATGAGACCGTCATCCATTGAGGACACGGTAAATCTCCAGTGGATGTCAACTAAGTTTTCTAATGGGCTGCAGAAAACAATATGATGTTCAGTGAAGATAAATTTTAGTTATTTCGTTATGGAAAACTAGAATGGAGTATATTACAAACTCTAACCGCATAACAGAGCGAAAAAGAAATATGAGAGGCATGGAAGTGTTAATGTCTGAGGATCTCACCTTCAAGGATCACAACAGTGCCACTATAACGAATGCAAGGAAAATGATAGGATGGATAATGAGAATATTCAACAAAGGATGCCATGCCAATGATGATTCTTTTTATGATACTTGTTCTGTCTAAGCTGGAATACTGCTATACATTAGCAGCCCCTTTAAGGCAGGTGAAATCGCAGATCTAGATAATGTACAGAGAACCTTCACTGAACGTATTAGTTCAGTAAAGCACCAATTAATTACTTGGAACGTTTAAAGTCATTTGACGTGTACTCCCTGGAACACAGGAGAGAAAAATGCGTCATAATCTACACCTGGAAAATCTTATAGGGAATATTCTCAAATGTGAACACAGAAATCACTCCCTATGAAAGCAAAAGACTCGGAAGACAGTACAATATAAATACAATGAAAAGAAGGAGTGCCGTGAGTACAGTAAGAGAAAACACAATAAGTGTCTTGACTCACAAAATCGCAATGACACGATTGCAAACAAACCATACCACGGGCGGGGTTAGAATCCACGATCAGAGTCACAAAACTCCAGACCGACGCGTTAGCCACTGGGTTAGCTAGCTACAATAAGATTCATCCAACTAGGTATATTTATACACCATAGGAAGGTTAGCATAGGCACCACTGTGACCACAAATGCAAGTTTTCACAGACGAATCTCCCGCTAGCGTGGCTGCAACAAACTCTAGCTCAAGTCCCCTCAAAGCCATCATGATGATGAATGAATGAATCCTCTTGAAGCTAGGGTTTATAAGCAAGATCACCAACTACCTAGATACCCATCAGTTACACAACCCAGGATTTAAAGCAGGTCGCTCCTGTCTGTCCCAGCTACTGGATCACTATGACAAGGTTCTGGATGGAAAAATAAACACATAAGCAGTATAATGTGATCCTTTATTGACAACGTTTCGCCCACACAGTGGGCTTTATCTAGTCACAGACAGATCTACCTGGAAAATGAGTAACATGAATATATATAGGGTATAGTCAGGTGGAGAATGCTGGGTCAGGTGGAGAAAGCTGCATGTGACAGTCTTAAAAGTAGTGTGATAGTTAAAAACATTGTGTGACTTAAAGGACCTGCAGTGTACCATTCTTGAGTTCTAGGTGGGATAGCGTTGAAGAAGTTTCTTGGCAATAGGTTCAGCTATGTTGTAGAAGCCGTTGATCTGGTTGAAGTTGTTGGATATACAATGTTTTTACCTTCCTTGGTGTCGTTCGTAAACATCTTCAACACACCCAGAGAAGACACTGCTGAGAAGAGATACATAGTCCTTCCCACCAACTCCATTTCCAAACAAGTTTCCAACATTTTTTCTAAGACCTCATTCCGAGTATCCACCTCCACATCCACCACCATCAAGGACATTACCAGTAACAGACAGGAAAAGCTTCAATCCACGGCAGGGGTATACACAATCCCTTGTAATGGCTGCAGCAAATTATACGTTGGCGAAACATCCAGAGACCTACAAACACGCATTTCAGAACACCAGTACGCAGGCAGATCTGACGACTCAAGAAATGCCTGTGTTCAACACCGAAATTTACACAACCATTTAATCAACTACAGAAACGCAAGACTCATCGCCAGAGAAGACAACACGCAATACCGAAGAATCCTAGAATCATCACTCATCTGTATATCCAACAACTTCAACCAGAACAACGGCTTCTACAACATAGCTGAACCTATTGCCAAGAAACTTCTTCAACGCTATCCCACCTAGAACTCAAGAATGGTACACTGCAGGTCCTTTAAGTCACACTATGTTTTCAACTATCACACTACTTTTAAGACTCACATGCAGCTTTCTCCACCTGACCCAGCATTCTCCACCTGACTGTACCCTATATATATCTCCATGTTGCTCATTTTCCAGGTAGATCTGTCTGTGACTCGATAAAGCCCACTGCGTGGGCGAAACGTTGTCAATAAAGGATCACATTATACTGCTTATGTGTTTATTTTTCCATTGTGTCGGTATTTTATACCATTTATTTCCAAGGTTCTGGATGCTGAAGAGGATAAACAAAATACAGATGTAGTATACACAGACTATGCAAAGCTTTCGACAAGTGTGACCATGGTGTAATAGCGCACAAAATGTGTGATAAAGGAATAACAGGAAAAGTTGGTAGATGGTTCTATAACTTCCTGACAAATAGAACACAAAGAGTAATAGTGGAAAAATAAACACATAAGCAGTATAATGTGATCCTTTATTGACAACGTTTCACCCACACAGTGGGCTTTATCGAGTCACAAACAGATCTGTTTGTGACTCCATAAAGCCCACTGCGTGGGCGAAACGTTGTCAACAAAGGATCACATTATACTGCTTTTGTGTTTATTTTTCCATTGTGTCGGTATTTTACACCATTTATTTCCAAAGAGTAATAGTAAACAGAGTAAAGTCCGAGGCAGCTACGTTCACGTGAAAAGCTCTGTTCCACAAGGCACAGTACTCGCTTCCATTCTATTCCTCATCCTCATATCTGACATAGAGATGTAAGCCATAGCTCCGTGTCTTCCTTTGTGGATGACACCCGGATTGTCATTACAGTGACCTCCATCGAAGACACCACAAGACTCCAAGCGGACATAAATCTTCAAATGGGCTACTTAAAACAATATAAAGTTCAATGAAGATAAATTTCAACTACTTAAATATGGAAAACTAGAGGAAATTAAAACTGTATCAGGGTATACAACAAATTCTAACCGTACAATAGAGCGAAAAAGTAATGTAAAGGACCTGGGAGTGATAATGTCAGAGGATCTCGCCTTCAAAGACCACAACAATGTATCTACCAAATCTGCTAGGAAAATGATAAAATGGATTATGAGAACCTTCAAAACTAGAGATGCCAAGCCCATGATGATTCTCTTCAAATCGCCTGTTCTCTCTAGGTTTTTCACTAACTGCCTCCTTCAAGGCAGGCGAAATTGCTGATTGGAGAGTGTACAAAGAACTTTCACGGCACACGTAAGTACGATAAGGCACCTAAATTACTGGGAACGGTTGAAGGCCCTTGATCTGTATTTCCTGGAACACAGGCGAGAGAGATATATGATAATATACACTTGGAAAATCCTAGAGGAAATAGTACCAAACTTGCACACGAAAATCACTCCCTATGAAAGCAAAAGACTCGGCAGGAGATGTAACTTTCCCCAATGAAAAGCAGGGGCGCCACGAGTACATTGAGACAATACAAAAAGTGTCCGGGGCCCAATACTGTTCAACTGCCTCCCAGCATACATAAGGGGGATTACCAATATACCCCTGGCTGTCTTCAAAAAGGCACTGGACAGGCACCTAAAGTCAGTACCTTACCAACCGGGCTGTGGTTCGTACATCAGTTTGCGTGAGGCCAGCAGTAACAGCCTGGTTGATCAGACCCTGATCCACCACCAAGAGGGCTGGTCTCTGACAGAGTTGCGGGGGCGTTGACCCCCGAAACCCTCTCCAGGTAAACTCCAAGGGATCTTCAGCTTTGTTTCACTTAGAGCTAGGACATGTAACATTCATAACATTGGCGATCATCTCTTTCTTATCTGTGATACATCCACGCACATTCAATAATCTTAACTTCATAAAGTTTTTCTTTTTCTTTTTAGTAATTTATACAGAAGGGGTTACTAGCCCCTTCCTCCCGGCATTTTAGTCGTCTCTTACGACACGCATGGCTTACGGAGGAAGGATTCTTTTCTACTTCCCCATGCAGATGAAAGGAAACTGATAAGAACTATTCAGAAAATAGAAGAAAATTCAGATCGTGTGTGTACATATATGTGTACATGTTTATGTAATGTGACCTAAGTGTAAGTATCAAGGTTTACCTGTTTTCTTTTGTGTTTATGACAGCAATTCTATAATTATGTAAAGCAATTACAGGTTTCCAATTCATACGCCTTTGGCAGGACGGTAGTTAATCCCTGGTGAAACTTGCTATTTTGGCTTAAATAGCAACGCTCTTCTTGCCGAATAAGGCAAGCGAAAATTTGTGCATGCAATAATTCGAAAAAATAATTCTGAGCCTAACGAAAAAAAAATATTTTATTGTTTGATTATTATTAAATTATTGTAAACTTATCTAAAATATATTTAGCTGGTTTAGGCTAAATTAAATTGCGCTTGTTATGATATGGTTAGGTAAGTTTCTAAGGTTCTTTTGGTGCAAAATTATTGATTTTTACATTTACATAAATGGAAAAACATCTGTAAAGGAATAAGAATTTTTTTTTGGGGAAAGAACTTAATTTTAAAAGAGTTCTTGCTAATTGACCAATTTTACCTATTCGCACAACAATATATATATATATATATATATATATATATATATATATATATATATATATATATATATATATATATATATATATATATATATATATATATATATATAGGAACAATTGTATTAATATTGGTAGAATTACCGACAATATGTTAAGTAAAAGGACACAAATGCAACTAATGTGACATTTTACTGTGACAACGTTTCGCTCTCCAGGGGCATTGTCAAGCCGTTTTTAGTAATTTATACATGGAATTTTTCGAAACAAGGTTGCTGAACACAATCCTTCCCAATAGAGCTAAGTGGTATAGATATGTTGATGATATTTTGTGCCTTATGCCTAAGAATGTAGATATAAACCATTTCCTTGTTAAATTAAATAGCTTAGCTCATTCTATAAATTTTACTGTCGAATTCGAAGTAAATAACTCATTGCCCTTCCTAGATGTTTTTATTATTAAGGGTAACATTGATTTTAAATTTAAAATTTACAGAAAACCTACAAATAATTGTTCCTATGTACATTATTATTCTTCACATCAAGATAGAGTTAAAGTGTCGGTTTTCTCTTCAATGTTTTTGAGAGCTTTACGTATTTGTAGTCCAGAGTTCATAGAT
>WNWK01048834.1:0-13411 GCA_009830355.1 Cherax destructor | reverse complement strand
AGATTGCCTATTCGTTGTTCCATTCTCCTCAATTCTTCCAGTTTCTTCCTGAGAATTGTCAATGGCATCGCTTCCCAGAGGTGCTCCAAGCAAGACACTATTAGTAGGGGCAATGATTGTTGCTCCTGGTAGTTTTGATATCACTGCATCTATCACTTGTTGATTGACTGAGATGATATATATATATGATCTAGAAACAATTATCTTAAATCAAACTACCACTGCAGAAGTCTAGGTACCACGTAATTAAAATTCCTTTCAATAGTTTAGATGCAAAGAAAGGTCAGTGAGACACTGTCACAGTTAACATTCTTTTTACTGGTAAAACTCCTGGCAGGTTTTACATTATTCCTGGCACAGATATTAACATTCCCAGCAGTGGTGTCAGTCTTCCTGGCACGGTTATTAATATTTTTAGCACCATCCTAAATAGCCACCTCTCGTAGCAAAAGACATGATAACTTGACAGCCCACAATAATTAAACACAACTCAGTGATCCACACACTTACAATATGGGTTAAGCTATTAAAATAACTTGTATTAAATAGTAAAACATAATAAATATAGAAAGGAAAATTTTCTGCTATATTTTAATGTAGGTTATTAAAGTAAAAACTAAGCATATGGAATCATCATTTTTTGGATACAGGCACTGGAAAATGACCATGAGCCAGCAAGTCATCTTGTACAGGGCTAAAGATTATTATTATTATGACGTTTCACTGACATGAGGCTTCACCTAGTAATAAATCCTTTCGTAGGTAAAGTAATAATAAAGGTTTGCTTTTGAATACTTGTCGTTAACCACAGAACAACGTAGTGCACACAGTCATGAAGCCTGGTAGTGCACACAGTCATGAAGCCTGGTAGTGCACACAGTCATGAAGCCTGGTAGTGCACACAGTCATGAAGCCTGGTAGTGCACACAGTCATGAAGCCTGGTAGTGCACACAGTCATGAAGCCTGGTAGTGCACACAGTCATGAAGCCTGGTAGTGCACACAGTCATGAAGCCTGGTAGTGCACACAGTCATGAAGCCTGGTAGTGCACACAGTCATGAAGCCTGATAGTGAACACAGTCATGAAGCCTGGTAGTCCACACAGTCATGAAGCCTGGACACAGGGACTCTGTAAGTGGTTCTGGGGATTATTTTCCCCAGGGCCCTGTCTCTGAGCAACCCTCTTAGGTTGGAAAGTTGATAAGACATGATTAAAAACTATTAAGAAGCACATAGAGTAAAGATTTGTGTGTACTGAATGTTAAGAAGGTTTGTAAGATTTACCTGTCATCTTACGTGTTTATGAGATCAAAAACGAATCATCAGCAATCCTGTCAGAGTGGAAAACATTAAGTTTTTTTTCCGTTTCATTCTTACAAGACAGGACGATGGTACCTCACTGGATGGTTACTGAAGTACAAACTTTTATGTGACATTTCTCAATGTAAAACCTCAAGTCAAAACTACCTGAAGAATCTCGGTTCAATTCTTTCATTATTTTCTTCTTGTAGTGCTGATAGTTACATTAATGTCATAATCAACTCATTTATTTTTTCACCATAAAATTATTTCCAGGTTGAAAGACGCTTTTGAATTACTTCAGATTAAGAAATACCAGATAAATCTTTCTTTACATCCAGACAAATATTTCAGTAGACATACTTAGTGATGTCCAAGTTAATTAAATGGTATCACAGCCTCTGTGCACTATAATTAGATTTTTAATTACCTGTCAGACTGCCCTGTTTTGTGAAGATGGCTCCTGGAAGAGGAAGAGAAAAGGGTGAAATTGCTTGTGAAGGCTCTTGAGCTGAAACATTAGGGATGCCCTTCCCTTCCTTGAATCAAACTAGATTACCTCCCATGAACTGCTACAATGCTTCCTCTTAACTAAAATCTAATAATTTTAAAGATGTTGAAATAAGGGCACCTCAGAGCAGCTCTTGTTGACTTTTAATAATTTAATTTTATTGTTTTTACAGAGAAGCGCTAAACCCATAGGGATCGTAAAGTCAATGGGAAATAGGGAAATAATCAGGTTTAATCCAAGAGAAGTCTGGCCTCGTGGTGGATCAGGGTCTGATCAAACACGCTGTTACTGCTGGCCGCACGCAAACTGACGTAAGAACCACAGCCCGGTTGGTCAGGTACTGACTCTAGGTGCCTGTCCAGTGCCTTCTTGAAGACAGCCAGGGGTCTATTGGTAATCCCCCTTATGAATGCTGGGTGGCAGTTGAACAGTCTTGGGTCCCTGACACTTATTGTGTTGTCTAGCAGTGTACTCGTGGCACCCCTGCTCCTCACTGGGGGATGTTACATCTCCTGCCGAGTCTTTTGCTTTCATAGGGAGTGATTTTCGTGTGCAAGTTTGGTAATAATCCCTCTAGGATTTTCCAAGTGTATATTATCATGTATCTCATTTGGTTCTAGGCTTGACACACATGGCACGAAGCTTGGCAAACATGGTTTTAGGCTTGACACACATGGCACGAAGCTTGACAAACATGGTTCTAGGCTTGACACACATGGCACGAAGCTTGACAAACATGGTTCTAGGCTTGACACACATGGCACGAAGCTTGACAAACATGGTTCTAGGCTTGACACACATGGCACGAAGCTTGACAAACATGGTTCTAGGCTTGACACACATGGCACGAAGCTTGACAAACATGGTTCTAGGCTTGACACACATGGCACGAAGCTTGACAAACATGGTTCTAGGCTTGACACACATGGCACGAAGCCTGACAAACACAATAATAAAACGTCTTTATGACTGACTGACAAACTTTTCAGGATTAACAAGATCAGTTTAACTTATATAGCATTTCTTGCAGCTTATACTCTTACCTTTCTTGCTTCACACCTGACAAAAAATGAAGCTATATATATATGGAGCATGATGACCTGAGCGTCGGTAAGCTGGGATGGAAGAAGGGTGGGTAAGAATAGAAATATGGGAAAAGGTTGGGTAAGGGTAGGAGGAGGGAATATACAGGTGAGTGGCACGTCCACTCTGGGCGACATGTGCAGAGAAACTGCAGCGTTGTTGGTCGGTGTGTGTGACGCTGGAGCGAGTTGTAGCAGCTGATGAGGCGGGTGTAGGTGGACTGCAGGAGGCTGCCAGGCGTCGATGGAAGAGTCCCAGAAGGCAGGCAAGGTCGAGAAGGCAGTCACATTACAGTGATGTGTTGGAGAAATCACTGAAGCGTTCCATTCACCAGCAAGGTGAACTGTCTTAGTGAGATGTGTTTTACTTTAATTAGACGTTGGAAGTTAGGATGTTGAAGGTCTCTTATAATGTTGTCGAGGGTCTGGAGTGGTCTGGTATTACAGCTGAACTTAACAGTTCCATCGTGGAGATGTTGAGTAAGGTCAGTAGGCATCATTGTTGAGGGAAATTGTCGAGTCGTGAAGAATCTTACACCAAACATGGTGCATGGTGGAAGTGTTGGAGTGGAAGGGCTGGAAGACACAGTCTCTGATTGGTTCGAAGTAGGAGATGAATGCTTCTCATTGGTGGAAGGTAGTTGTGGCGAGACTGGCAGGGAGGCAGCTGATTGGTTCTCGGTAGGGGTGTGAGTTGGTGGTGAGCTCTCATTGGTTGTTGTAGGCGTGACGTCAGTAGTAGCTGGTGGTGGTGGTGCGGCTTCAGCTGAGTCATCAGCAGGTAAAATAATGTCGACAATATGCTGGGAATTGTTGAGTATCACAGAAGATGGTGGAGAATCTGGAAATTTGAACTCTGGCATATTGTTTAATTTGAAGAGTTCGTTGATGGAGGAGTTGAACGTCCAGGGAACAGCAGCATTATGCACATGAGCATAGACCATACAGTAGTAGATGGTGGAGGGGTCACTGGCAGGTGCGATGTTGGTAGTTGTTGGTTGCGTGGAGGCTTGGAGAATTTTAGTTGTGGTAGCTTGTAATTTTGTAATTGCAGCATAGGTGGGAGATTTTGAAGATGACTTTTTCTGTGCTGCTTCTTGGGTCTTCTTCAGAATGTCTTTACGAGTGGGACACTTAGCAGCAAGTGTGTGATGATCGTTGCTTTTACAGTTGAGGCAAGATGGTGTTGGTGGAGCAGCGGCGGTGCATGATCTAAAATCATGTCCTTCACTACTACATGTAGTGCAAAACTTCTTTCCTTCACAGGACAGTCGCTGGTGTTGTGTGAATACGAGTAACAGGTCCAACAGTGAGAAATGTAGTGGAATCTCTCAGCTTCGATGCAGGTGGGGCTGACGAAGTAATAATATACAGCCAGTCCGTCAGCTAATGCAGTGGCAGCCATGTTGACGTCGGTAAACGTGACCTTGAGCATGGAGGAAGCTGTAGGTATTTTCATGATGCTTCCACTGTGGCCCATGAGTTTTGATCTTCAATGGATGTCTTGAGTTCGTCGATAGGTTGAACTGTAAGAAGCTTATCAAGTTTCTTAAGGAAAACTGTTCTTCTTGCCCTGAGAGCTGGAGATGACATGACAGTAAATCCTCGTTCAGAGAGAGTGGTGGTGGCTGTTGTAGTGAGTAGCTTCTCTGCATCTTCATCATCGTTGCAGACAACAATAAATGCTTCTTTCAGGGTCAATATGGTGTTGAACTTCACCTGTAGCACGCTCTTAACAGCAACTGCTAGAGCAAGTTTGGATGAATCATTCACAGTGCCACTGTTGGGTTTGATCTTGACACGATTTGCGTAGCTCATCGTGATGAAGGTATAAGTTCCCCTCCCCAACGGGGATCGTAGGGAGACTGAAGGAAGTCAGAGCTGCTGTGACCGCACTGGGCAGAGTCAACTAGCAGAATCCAAATGTGTCAGCTATATATATATATATATATATTAGTAACGCTTTTGCCGAATAAGGCAAGCGAAAATTTGTGTATGCAATAATTTCGGCAAAATCATTCTGAACCTAACGAAAAAAATGTATTTCATTGTGTTTATTTATTATTAAATTATTGTAAACCTGTCTAAAATATATTTAGTTGGATTAGGCTAAATTAAATTGCGCTTAATAAGGTTAGGTAATTTTTCTAAGGTTCTTTTGGTACAAAATTATTAAATTTTACATTAACATAAATGAATAAAAAAATATCTTTAAACGTTTAAGAGAAAATATTTGAAAGGACTTAATTTTAAATGAGTTCTTGCTAATTGACCAGTTTTACCTATTCGGCACGACATATACATGTATATAATATATATATACACACACCACACTCACACATACACACCACACACACACACACACACACACACACACACACACACACACACATACACACCACACACACACACACACACACACACACCACACACACACACACACACACACACACACACACACACACACATACACACCACACACACACACACCACACACACACACATCACACACACACACCACACACACACACACACACACACACACACACACACACACACACACACACACCGGTGCTGTTTCTGGTATTTGTGAACGACATGACGGAAGGAATAGACTCCGAAGTGTCCTTGTTTGCAGATGATGTGAAGTTGATGAGAAGAATTCAATCGGACGAGGACCAGGCAGAACTACAAAGGGATCTGGACAGGCTGCAAGCCTGGTCCAGCAATTGGCTCCTGGAGTTCAACCCCACCAAGTGCAAAGTCATGAAGATTGGGGAAGGTCAAAGAAGACCGCAGACGGAGTACAGTCTAGGGGGCCAGAGACTACAAACCTAAATCAAGGAAAAAGATCTTGGGGTGAGTATAACACCAGGCACATCTCCTGAGGCGCACATCAACCAAATAACTGCTGCAGCATATGGGCGCCTAGCTAACCTAAGAACAGCATTCCGACATCTTAATAAAGAATCGTTCAGGACTCTGTACACTGTGTACGTTAGGCCGATACTGGAGTATGCAGCACCAGTTTGGAACCCACATCTAGCCAAGTACGTAAAGAAGCTAGAGAAAGTGCAAAGGTTTGCAACAAGACTAGTCCCGTAGCTAAGGGGTATGTCCTACGAGGAGAGGTTAAGGGAAATCGACCTGACGACACTGGAGGACAGGAGAGATAGGGGAGACATGATAACGACATATAAGATACTGAGAGGAATAGACAAGGTGGACAGAGACAGAATGTTCCAGAGATGGGACACAGCAACAAGGGGACACAGTTGGAAGTTGAAGACTCAAATGAATCACAGGGATGTTAGGAAGTATTTCTTCAGTCATAGAGTGGTCGGGAAGTGGAATAGCTTGGGAAGCGATGTAGTGGAGGCAGGTTCCATACATAGCTTTAAGGAGAGGTATGATAAAGCTCATGGAGCAGGGAGCGTGACCCAGTAGCGGCCAGTGAAGAGGCGGGGCCAGGAGCTATGACTCGACCCCTGCAATAACAACTAGGTGAGTACACACACACACACCACACACACACACACACACACACACACACACACACACACACACACAGACACACACACACACACACACACACACACACACCACACCACACACACACACCACACACACACACACACACACACACACACACACACACACACACACACACACACACACACACACACACCACAGCACACACCACACGCACACACACACACACACACACACACACACACACACACACACACACACACACACACCACACACACACACACCACACACACACACACACACACACACACACACACACACACACACACACACACACACACACCCCACACACACACACACACACACACACACACACCCCACACACACACACACCCCCACACACACACACACACACACACACACACCACACACCACACACACACACCACACACACACACACACACACACACACACACACACACACACACACACACACCACACACACACACACACACACACACACACACCACACACACACACCACACACCACACACACACACCACACACCACACACACACACACACACACACACACACACACACACACACACACACACACACACACACACACACACACACACACACCACACACACATGCACAACAAGTGCTGGATGAAATACACACAACCGAGGAGGAGGTGAAGAAGCTGCTATGTGAACTCGATACATCAAAATCGGTGGGACCGGACAACATTTCTCCGTGGGTCCTTAGAGAGGAGCAGAGATGTTTGTGTGCCACTAACAAAATCTTCAACACATCCATTGAAACTGGGCAACTACCTGAGGCGTGGAAGATGGCAAATGTAGTCCCAATTTTAAGAAAGGAGACAGACACGAGGCATTAAACTACAGACCTGTGTCACTGACGTGTATAGTATGCAAAGTCATGGAGAAGATCATCAGGAGGAGAGTGGTGGAGCACCTAGAAAGACACAAGCTTATAAACGACAACCAGCACGGTTTCAGAGAAGGAAAATCCTGTGTCACAAACCTACTGGAGTTTTATTACAAGGTAACAGAAGTAAGACACGAGAGAGAGGGTGGATAGACTGCATTTTCTTGACTGCAAGAAGGTTCGACACAGTTCCTCACAAGAGGTTAATGCAAAAGCTAGAGGATCAGGCACACGTAACAGGAAAGGCACTGCAATGGATCAGAGAATATCTAACAGGAGGCAACAACGAGTCATGGTACGTGACGAGGTGTCAGAGTGGGCACCTGTGACGAGTGGGTTCCACAAGGGTCAGTCCTAGGACCTGTACTGTTTTTGGTATATGTGAATGACATAACGAGGTATAGGCTCAGAAGTGTCCCTGTTTGCAGATGATGTGAAGTTAATGAGAAGAATTAAATCAGTCGAGGATCAGGCAGGACTACAAAGAGACCTGGACAGGCTACAAGCCTGGTCCAGTAACTGGCTCCTTGAATTTAACCCTGCCAAATGTAAAGTCATGAAGATCGGGGAAGGGCAAAGAAGACCGCAGACAGAGTATGGTCTAGGTGGCCAAAGACTGCAAACCTCACTCAAGGAAAAAGATCTTGGGGTGAGTATAATACCGAGCACATCTCCTGAGGCACACATCAATCAGATAACTGCTTCAGCATACGGGCGGCTGGCAAACCTAAGAATAGCGTTCCAATACCTCACTAAGGAATCATTCAAGACTCTGTACACCATATACGTCAAGCCCATACTGGAGTATGCAGCACCAGTTTGGAACCCACACCTGGTCAAGCACGTCAAGAAATTAGAGAAAGTGCAAAGGTTTGCAACAAGACTAGTCCCAGAGCAAAGGGGATTGTCCTACGAAGAAAAAGTTAAGGGAAATCGGCCTGACGACACTAGAGGACAGGAGGGTTAGGGGAGACATGATAACGACATATAAGATACTGCGAGGAATAGATAAGGTGGACAGAGACAAGATGTTCCAAAGAGGGGACACAGAAACAAGGGGTCACAATTGGAAGTTGAAGACTCCTATGAGTCAAAGGGATGTTAGGAAGTATTTCTTCAGTCATAGAGTTGTCAGGAAGTGGAATAGCCTAGAAAGTGACGTAGTGGAGGCAGGAACCATACATAGTTTTAAGACGAGGTTTGATAAAGCTCATGGAGCAGGGAGAGAGAGGACCTAGTAGCAATCAGTGAAGAGGCGGGGGCCAGGAGCTATGATTCGACCCCTGTAACCACAAATAGGTGAGTACAGGTAAATGTATAATCCTGCATGAAGTAAAATAAAAAAAATTCTAGCCTTCTCATTCACTTTTCTCTTAAAATATTCAACAATATTAAATAATACTTTTCATGAAGAGGAAAAATTAGCTTTGTTAATGTTTTCATTAATTTTTCAGGGGATACCCTGCAAGTTGAAGCTAATAGTGCAGTGTTGTGTTGCACCACCACTGCAACACTGCACCATCCTTAGTAGTGCAGTGTTGTGTTGCACCACCACTGCACCATCCTTCACCTCCCCCTCCCTTCCCCACTGTCAGGGTGAGGTCGAGTGGAATCATTAACGTGCTGGTTTCTCTCAAGTAGCCTAATACTAGTACAGCATCTATATGGTATAGAGATGTATCGGATGTGAAAATTTAGATATCCGCGGATGCGGATGTGTATGAGGATCTTTCTTATTTTGCGGATGCGGATGCATATGCGTTTATCTGTTTACAGTAAAATGCGGATGCGGATGTAAGAAATTGTGTGGATGTTCCGCGGATGCGGATATCCCAAACATCTCTAATATGGTATAGTTAAGTATCTGTTTCTATATCATGACGTGTGCCACGGGTTTACCTAAACTGAAGGCACCCTAGTTCTTTTTTGATGGTATTTTGTGTGTTGATTATTACTACCTCCACACCCTAGTTCTTTTTTTATGGTACTTTTTGTGCTAATTATTACTACCTCCACACCCTAGTTCTTTTTTATGGTACTTTGTGTGCTAAAATAAAGGTTGGATGTGAAAAGTGGTTTATAGTAAGTGTTTATGCACCTGGAGAAGAGAGAAGTGTAGAGGAGAGAGAGAGATTTTGGAAATGTTGAGTGAGTGTGTGGGAGTTTTGAACCAAGTGAGAGAGTAATTGTGGTTCGGGATCTTAATGCTAAAGTGGGTAAAAATGTTGTGGAGGGAGTAGTAGGTAAATTTGGGGTGCCATGGGTAAATGTAAATGGGGAACCATTAATTGAGCTATGTGTAGAAAGAGGTTTGGTAATAAGTAACACATATTTTATGAAAAAGAGGATAAATAAATATACAAGGTATGATATAGCACGTAAGGAAAGTAGTTTGTTGGATTATGTATTGGTGGATAAAAGGTTGATGGGTAGGCTTCAGGATGTACATGTTTATAGAGGGCCAACGGATATATCAGATCATTATTTGGTTGTAGCTACAGTTAGAGTAAAAGGTAGATGGGACAAAAAGAAAATGGCAACAGCAAGTAAGAGAGAGGTAAAAGTGTATAAACTAAGGGAGGAGGAAGTTAGGGTGAGATATAAGCAACTATTGGCAGAAAGGTGGGCTAGTGCAAGTAGGAGTAGTGGGGGTTGAAGAGAGTTGGGATAGTTTAAAAATGCAGTATTAGAATGTGGGGCAGAAGTTTGTGGCTATAGGAGGGTGGATGCAGGAGGAAGAGGAGTGAGTGGTGGAATGAAGAAGTAAAGGGTGTGATAAAAGAGAAAAGGTAGCTTAGAGAGGTTTTACAAAACAGAAGTGTTAATAGAAGAGCAGAGTATGTGGAGAGTAAAAGAAAGGTGAAGAGAGTGGTGAGAGAGTGCAAAAGAAGAGCGGATGAAAGAATGGGAGAGGCTCTGTCAAGAAATTTTGCTGAAAACAAGAAAAATTTTGGAGTGAGATAAACAAGGTAAGAAAGCCTAGGGAACGAATGGATTTGTCAGTTAAAAACAGAGTAGGGGAGTTAGTAGATGGGAGCTGGAGGTATTGGGTAGATGGCGGGAATATTTTGAGGAACTTTTAAATGTCGATGAAAAAGGGAGGCGTAATTTCATGTACTGCCAGGAGGTACAACATCGTTTAGGAGTGAAAGAAGAGCAGGATGTGAGTGTGGGGGAGGTGCGTGAGGCATTACGTAGAATGAAAGGGGGTAAAGCAGCTGGAATTGACGGAATCATGACAGAAATGTTAAAAGGGGGATATAGTGCTGGAGTGGTTGGTATTTTTGTTTAATAAATGTATGAAAGAGGGGAAGGTACCTAGGGATTGGCAGAGAGCATGTATAGTTCCTTTATATAAAGGGATACCGCCTTCGGCCACCACCCCTGAATCCGAAAGGTGGCCTCCAGAGATACACCCGTCGCCCGAAAGATACCCAAGGCCACCCCCGGTGACCGGAGAGGGATCAGGACATCCCCAGGTGATCCAGATTCCACGGCAAACTACACCACCCAAGGACCTCAACGGAATGGGATGGACTACGATACCCTTCCCCTACCTAGGAACTAGAATGCCTGAGGGAGAGAAGCTCCCAGGGTAAAACTGGGAAGGGAATAAGGGAGGGATGAGGAGGAGGGAGGAGGAAAGGGAAAAGGGAGGATGGGAAAAGGGAGGGGATAAAGAGAGTGTAAAATTATAGGGGAATAAGTTTACTGAGTATACCAGGTAAAGTGTATGGCAGGGTTATTAAAGATTAGATAAGACAGAGTGGATCAGATGAGCAAGGAGGCTTTAGAGGGTAGGGAGTGTAGATCAGTGTTTACAGTAAGCACATGGAACAGATTAAAAAGGTGAAGTTTTTATTGCATTTATGGATTTAGAAAAGGCATATGATAGATGATAGGGAAATGCAAATTTCAAGTATGGAATAGGTAGTAATTTACTGAAGGTTGTAAAGAGTTTTTATGAGATAGTGAGGCTCAGTTAGGGTGAGAGGAGAAGAGATTACTCTCGGAAAAGCAGGTCTAGACAGATGTGAATCGTCACCATGGTTGTTTAATATTTTATAGATGGGGTTTAAAAAAGTAAATGCTAGGGGTAGAGGGGGATTAAATTATGGAAAAAAGCAAATGGAGTTGACACAGTTACTTTTTGCTGATGATACCGGCTTATGGGAGATTCTAAAGAAAAGTTGCAAAAGTTAGTGGACGAGTTTGGGAGAGTGGTAAAGGTAGAAAGTTAAAAGGAACATAGATAGGAGTAAGGTGATGAGGGTATCAAACGATTTAAATAAAGAAAATTGGATATCACATTGGAGAGAGGGATTATGGAAGAAGTAAATGTTTTCAGATATTTGGGAGTTGACATGCCACGGATGGGTTTATGAAGGATGAGGTTAACCATAGAATTGATGAAGGAAAAAAGGTGAGTGGTGCATTGAGGTATCTGTGGAGACAAAAACGTTATCCATGGAGGCAAAGAAGGGAATGTCGAAAGTATAGTGGTACCAACACTTTATATGGGTGTGAAGCATGGTTGCAAATGCAGCGAGGAGGAGGCTGGAGGCAGTGGAGATGTCCTGTCTAAGGCAATTGTGGTGTAAATATTATGCAGAATATTCGGAATGTGGAAATTAGGAGAAGGTGGAGTTACTAAAAGTATTTGTCAGAGGGCTGAAGAGGGGTTGTTGAGGTGGTTTGGTCATTTAGAGAGAATGGATCAAAGTAGAATGATTTGGAGAGCGTATAAATCTGTAGGGAAGTAAGGCGGGGTAGGGTCGTCCTAGAAAAGGTTGGAGGAAGGGGTAAAGGAGGTTTTGTGGGCGAGGGGCTTGGACTTCCAGCAAGCATGTGAGCGTGTTAGATAGAGTGAATGGAGACAAATGGTTTTGGGACATGACGATCTGTTGGAGTGTGAGCAGGGTAACATTTTGTGAAGGGATTCAGGGAAACCAGTTAATTGATTTAGTTGGACTTGAGTCCTGGAAATGGGAAGTACAATGCCTGCACTTTAAAGGAGGGTCTGAGATAGTGACAGCTGGGAGGGACTTTTCTCAGCTGTCGTATCTGAGCTCTCTGCAAAGACAGTGATTATGTATGAGTGTAAGAAAGTGTTGAATGATGATGAAATATTTCTTTTGGGATTTTCTTTCTTTTGGGTCACCCTGCCTATGTGGGAGAGCATGACTTTTGAAAAAAAAATAAAATATATATATATATATATATATATATATATATATATATAGGTAGTAGGTTGGTAGACAGAAACCACCCAGGAGGTACTACTGTCCTGCCAGGTGACTGTGAAACAGAAACCTGAAACTGTTTTACATGATG
This sequence comes from Cherax destructor, assembly GCA_009830355.1. Taxonomy (NCBI): domain Eukaryota; kingdom Metazoa; phylum Arthropoda; class Malacostraca; order Decapoda; family Parastacidae; genus Cherax; species Cherax destructor. Next base: position 739 of record WNWK01048834.1, on the reverse strand, counting down.
GTAGGATTGCTGGTGTCTTTTTTCTGTCTCATAAACACGCTGGATAACAGGTATATCTAGCTACTTCTACTTACACTTTAGGTCACACTACACTGGCATACACATGCATATATATACATACACACATCTAGGTTTTTCTTCTTTTCAATAGCTCTTGTTCTTTTTATTTTCTCTATTGTCCATGGGGAAGTGGAAAAGAATCTTCCTCCGTAAGCAATGCGTGTCGTATGAGGCGACTAAGATGCCGGGAGCAATGGGTAGTAACCCTTCTCCTGTACAAATCTACTAAAAACGAGAAGAAGAAAAACTTTATAAAACTGGGTTGTCTGAATGTGCGTGGATGTAGTGCGGATGATAAGAAAGAGATGATTGCCGATGTTATGAATGAAAAGAAGTTGGATGTCCTGGCCCTAAGCGAAACAAAGCTGAAGGGGTAGGCGAGTTTCAGTGGGGAGAAATAAATGGGATTAAGTCAGAGTATCTGAGAGAGTTAGAGCTAAGGAAGGGGTAGCAATAATGTTGAAGGATCAGTTATGGAAGGAAAAGAGGAATATGAATGTAAATTCAAGATTATGTGGATTAAAATAAGGGTCGGATGCGAAAAGTGGGTCATAATAAGCGTGTATGCACCTGGAGAAGAGAGGAGGTAGAGGAGAGAGAGAGATTTTGGGAGATGTTAAGCTAATGTATAGGAACTTTTGAACCAAATGAGAGAAATTTGTGGTAGGGGACCTAAATG
>WNWK01048833.1:0-13411 GCA_009830355.1 Cherax destructor | reverse complement strand
TGATTCTATACCAGAGGTTCTGACGTTTTTTGGTCAGACACTCATTAATATATACTTGTTTCCTGGCTTTAATAGATGATCTAATTAGATCTGTTTTCCTGTCATGTGTGGTGAATCTAAGCATAACACTTTTTCTACCATGGGAACCTAGTAATCGTGCTTCTTTTATATCTGTCACTGGTACATTTACGTTCATTTGATCTTTGATGATCTGTAAAGTAATGTCTTTACTGTTTGCTTGGGTCATATCACTGGGAAAGAATGGACTGTTCACTATTACTGCGTCTGATAACTTATCTTGTTCGGTTTTGTCCTCTTGTAGTGCAAGGTAGTCATAAAACTGGTTATCCATGTTGTTCTTCCACTCCTTTACTGCTTCCTCAACCTTTGTGTTTATAGATGTTATCTGTTCAGTGTGGCTATTAATGACAGTTTGGAGGGTTTTGCCAAAATCAGTCATTCCAGTTGTTGTTAACTTTTGTTCAAGGCTGAGGATTTTGTTTTCAAGTTGTGTCATCCTTGTATCTTGTATATAACATCTGCATTCTGTTTATCTTCTAGAGCATCCAGGACCTTGTCGTAGTGGTCCAGTAGTTGGGACAGACAGGAGCGGCCTGCTCTAAACCCATGCTGTCCTAGATTTTAGATTTTGCCACCGAAGTGGCTAGTTTATTGTGCACCCCATATCCATCCTGTGGACGGTAGCGCAAGAGCATATGGATACACAAAAGGCCTAGGCACTAGGCCCCAAAGGGGTTAACAATTGTACATTTGGGTTTATATCTACATTTCAATTATCTGTCCTGGGTTGTGCAATTGATGGGTATCAAGATGGGTGGCGATCTTGCTTCTTAGAACCCTTTCAAAGATTTTTATGATATGGGACGTTAGCGCAATTGGTCTGTAGTTCTTTGCTATTGCTTTACTGCCCCCTTTGTGGAGCGGGGCTATGTCTGTTGTTTTTAGTAGCTGCGGGACGATCCCAGTGTCCATGCTCCCTCTCCATAGGATGTTAAAAGTATGTGATAGGGGCTTCTTGCAGTTCTTGATGAACACAGAGTTCCATGAGTCTGGGCCTGGAGCGCAGTGCATGGGCATGTCATTTATTGCCTTTTCGAAGTCATTTGGCGTCGTGGTGATGTCAGAAAGGCATGCGTCTGTCAAGTTCTGTCCTACTCTCAAAAAAAATTCATTTAGGTTTTTGATTTTCAGTCTGGTTAGTGGCTCGCTAAAGATTGAGTCATACTGGGATTTAAGTAACTCACTCATTTCCTTGCTGTCATCTGTGTAGGACCCATCCGGTTTAAGTAGGGGCCCAATACTGGTTGTTGTTCTCGACTTTGATTTTGCATAGGAAAAGAAATACTTAGGGTTTCTTTCAATTTCATTTATGGCTCTTAGTTCTTCCTGTGTCTCTTGATTCCTATAAGATTCCTTTAGTTTTAATTCGATGTTTGCTATTTCTCTGACTAGTGTCTCCCTATGTATTTCAGAGATATTGGCCTCCCTGTAGCTGCCCGTTATTCTGTGCCTTCGCCTGTATAGGGAGCGCCTCTCTCTTCTAGTTTGCATCTTCTCCTCCTTTTCCTTAAGGGGAATTTGCCTTGAGCAAACCTCAAGTACCACAGAGTTAATTTGTTCTAGACATTGGTTGGGATCCGTGATGCTTAGGCAATCTTCCCAGTTTATATCATTTAGGACTTGGTATACTTGGTCACACCTTATGTTTTTGTTATTGAAGTTGAATTTGGAGAAAGCTCCCTCACGGCTGATCACATTTTGTTGATCTGGGGCTCCCCGCATGCATGTCTGGACCTCTATTATGTTGTGATCTGAGTATATTGTTTTTGATATGATGACATTTCGTATCAGATCATCATTGTTGGTGAAGATGAGGTCCAGCGTATTCTCTAATCTTGTGGTCTCTACTATTTGCTGGTTTAAGGTGAACTTGGTGCAGAGATTTAAAAGTTCATGCATGTGTGAATTTTCATCTGAGCTGCCTCCTGGTGTTATCTCTGCTACCACATTGTTTGCAATGTTCCTCCATTTTAGGTGCCTGAGGTTGAAATCCCCCAGTAGCAAGATGTTGGGGGCAGGAGCTGAAAGATTTTCCAGACAGTGGTCAATTTTCAGAAGCTGTTCCTGGAATTGTTGGGACGTTGCATCCGGGGGCTTGTAGACAACCACGATGACCAGGTTTTAATTCATTTAGTAGTTTGAGGCATTTAGTAGTTCTGAACATATAAGTGACTCTGTGATATACAGGCCAACCCCCCCTTTTTGCCTGTTCACTCTGTCACACCTGTATAGGTTGTAGCCCGGGATCCATATTTCATTGTCCAAGTGATCTCTTATGTGGGTCTCTGTGAAAGCCGCAAACATAGCATTTGACTCTGTAAGCAGTCCACGAATGTAAGGTACCTTGTTGTTTGTTGCTGGCTTTAGACCCTGTATATTAGCAAAGATGAATGTAGTTGGATTGGTGGTATGGGGGGGTCTTTTTTTCCTGGCTCTAATATCTGTTGTAATGGAGTGGAGGCCACTGACTGTGATTCCACTCCAGAAATGATTGCAGTTGGTGTACAATTTCTGTCATTTCCTGCCAGCTTTTTTCCTTCCTGGCACTAAAAACCTCTCTCTCCGGAGTGGCTGTGGCTACCCTGATTTTGCCATGGTCTGGATGTTCTGTGTCGCCTCGTACCCTTTAGGTGGTATGCCTGGCAATATAAGTTATAGCACTGTCTTTCCTGAATTGATGTGTGGCACATTTCAGGGTGGAAAAACTTACAGGACGGGAGGTTGCATTTGCCTGTTTTCATATGGGAACGGCACTTTTTTGGGTGATCATAATTGCATGTCCCATCTGATTTCCCAGATTTTCCATGCCTGCAGATACCAAGTGCATAATATTCACATAGGCCTGGTTTCCGTTTGCCCTGGTTTTTTGTAACTGTGTTCCCCATTGGTGGGTGTGTTCCTGTCTCATGTCTGTCTTCGTTACTATTGCTAACAATGGAGCCTTCAACTGTTTCCGGTAATTTATCTTCAGTATTTCCCTGCGCATCCCCTTGTTTACTATCTACCGTGGTATTGCTAGTTTGTACCACTGTTTTGTGTTTTCCTTGTCTACACCTGTTTCCCGTCATTTATTTCACTAGAGCTACTGTCCCTCTTCAGGTCACCATCATTTATTTCTCCATTCTTAAATATATTGGGTATCATTTCAACATCTGTACCAGGGGCGGTAGCATCATCTGGCCCTGATTTTTACTGTCCCAACTGTTATAGAAAGCTGTCATGTTTTTTATGAAGTCCGATTTGGTGTTGTCATCTTTTAATATCGATGTGGTTTTATTCCACAGTTCGGACTCATTTGGACATACCCAAAAACACTTCCCTTGTTTAATATCTCGGGTGGTAGAGTCTTGAATGCCTACACAAGGGGCGTGGCAGCATTTACCACAAAAGATGCATGTAATCCATGCAGAGGAACGTTGCTTGTTTGGTTGCATATTACACAGGGTTTCATGATTGATTTTTGTTGGTTGCTTTACTGTATATTCTACTAATAGGTTCCCTGAAGTGGTGATCCGTCTATTTGTATCGTATCTATTGTATTTGCATGTGTAAGTGTTGGACAATCTTACCTCGTAAAAGTTATTCTTACTGTTACAGACAAGTTTAACCTAAGTTCACTTATTAATGAAGGGTGCAACATTCAATCTTCTTTCTCATCTATTACACTAAATGGCTCTAAAATTGCAAGACGTTCTATTCACTTAACATATTACTTGACTCCTTCACACTGAGTCGGAAAGCATAACACTTATTTATTAATCCATTATCACCGTAATGTATCTAGAACGTAGACTATTCACAATCTCCTAATTAATAACCACTTTCAGAGCAATAAATGGAATAGAAATGTTTTCACACTTAAAGAAGTTTTCCAATGAATCCGTTTCCAAGGACATTTACACAGACGCAGTCCTCTTTAATTAAGACAATGCGCACTCACTTGCTTTGAGCCGCGACTGAGACAAACACCTGGCGCCCAACATGGGGCGTCTCACTACAGCGCACTCACTTGCTTTGAGCCGCGACTGAGACAAACACCACTCAAGGTACTGGAGGCTCAGACAGGAACCTCACAAAGGTCAGAAGAATAAATCCAAGGTGCTTCTCAGGAAAAGTGAGAGGACCGTTCTCCATGAAAGTCTCACTGAGGACTGAATGACGTCTGACTGATCACAGACAGTTCACTGCTTGCTGACTCGTTGACTACTGAATACTCTCGGTCTCTCTGTCTGACTCGCTGAATAGATACTGACAGCTGTGTAGCAGGTGGCCCCCCTCATTGGGTACGATGACGTGGTAAGGCGGAAATTCCTGACGACCAACTGAGTCTTCAGGTAAACGTTGAATAGAGTCGATGTCCTGGCAAGGTCGCTATCGTCAGGGAAACGTCTTCCGCCTGATCAGAACTGGGTAGACGGGATAAGTGTCGCTATGCCCTACTATGTCCCGTCGCCTTGGTTCTACCTTCCGTATATCCAGCGTCTACTGTGGATGACCACGCCAGCAGCAGAAATAGCTTTAAGAAGATGTCGGATGAGGCTCTTGCAGCAGGAAGAATATGGTCCTAATGACGATCATCGAAGAGGTGGGGCCAGGAGCTAGGAGTCGAACCCTTTTATGCAGTAGTGAGTCAGTAGTAACACCAAGTAACAACATTTCTGAGTGAGTTGTCTCTGAATTCATTAATTTTATCGCACTCCAGTACATAATGACGCAGGGTGTGACAATAATCCAACTGACAAAGTTTACATTTTGTTTGGTCTACATCTGGTGGTGGTGATTTAACCTGCCAAAGATACTTGTAACCCAGCCGGAGGCGGGCGGTAGTGACATCCAAGAGTCTGCTTATTTTGTTGGATGCACCATAGACATGTGGCTCCTCCTGCATGATAGAATGATGATAGATGGACTGACTGGTGTCAATCTCCCTGAGTCTTAAGTCAATAAAATTCAGTTGACGTTCTTTTTGTATTATTGTTCTCAAACTGCTAACTGACAAGCCAAGATTGTAATCTACCCCCTCTTTGAAAGCATAAAACTTAGCCAATTTATCAGTTCTATCATGCATCTGAAGACCAATGTGAGATGGAATCCACAGCATGTGCACTCTGACTCTACTATCCACAATCCTACTATACCTGTGTCTGGCTTCTGACACAAGCATGCTACAAGTTATACTTGATGAGTTGAGAGCATTTATGGATGACAGAGAATCAGTTACAATTAGAGAGTCAACCTTAGATACATGGACGCATTTGAGTGCAAGGAGTATGTTATGGAAGTTGGTTGGGTTAAGAGTTCCTTGAGGTTTTTGAGGCGGCTCTAAGTAGTTCTGAATACTGCTCACAAGGTCATTGTTAAAGGTCTCAACAGAGGAACACTCATAGGAATTATACCAGTCAGTCACATGTGCAACAAAGTTCTCATGTTGATCAGGGGGAACATTAAAACGTTTCCGTTTGAATATTCCACCAGGAAGGATAGTATTACCTATATCTAGTGAGGTTAGCCTTGGGAAATGGTCTGATGATATATCTGATACAATGGTAGACTCACAGCTGGCAGAAGTAATGTTGAAGCCAAGACACAGATCAAGGATGCCTCCATAGATATGTGTGGGTTCAAGGTCACCTACAATTTGCACATTATCATGACTATTTAACAGTGACAACAGTTGGTTACCATTACGATTACCAAACTGTGAGCTTCCAATGCTTTTGTGTCTTGCATTATAATCTCCAATGATAAGAGTAGGCTTAGACTGAGCACAAGTTGGGAGCTCCAAGTAATTGAACTTATCAGCAGGAGCATACAAATTAAATATGTTGAGAGCAGAGTTCCCAATATAAATCCTAACACCATGGTATTGCAGTCCCTCTGTTTTCTTATGTGTGAGAAGTTGATGGGGAAGTGATTTTTTAATATATAGAACACAAGAGTTAGTAGATTTGAGGTTATATGCAACAAATGATGGCAATTTAGGGGGCTGGGATTTTTCAGGGACTCTGCACTCTTGTAAAATCAATTCAAGACTCTTCTCAAAAATCACCTACTCACCTTATACTAAATACTCATACTGTAACAAACTTCCAAACCCAATATTATTTTACTTAAGATGATCTCAATTTGATATGTTCATCCTCCTTAACAATTGTTGCAATTTCATATCATCATATTGTCATTTAAAATCTTATAGTATCATCATTTTCTTAATTTGAAATAAAATATATATCTAGAAGAAACTCTAAAAACTATTTCTAGTATTGTTATTATACTAGTATAGCATCAACATACTGTAATTTGAAATAAATTCTACAACTAGATTAAACTCAACCAATTTCTCTTGTATTGTCTTTTAATAGTATGTATAACCATTTAATAATTTAAATAATAAGTCTCTAGAATAAACTGCCCCTAATGCCATGGCATGCCAGTGGCTCTCCTTGCATTACAGTTTTATAATTGTTTTATAATTGTAACTACCAATAACATTGTACACTTGTAACATGCATTGAAATAAAAATTATTATTATTATTATTATTATTGTAGACACACAATATCAATGGATTCGGTGGTTACTTTATGATGAAGGTCAGGAAGTCTTTTTCTAAGTGATGCAATATTCCAGCTAAAAATGTTTAAGTTTATACGAGGACTGATCCATTATAGAAGTCCTGGAATCTGGCTTAGTTTCTCAGCATAATGAAAAAATTGTTCATATAAAGAGCAGACCTCATCAATGTCAGCAGTGTTACCCTGGTCCATGAGTTTTCTGAGTGCACGTCCAGTTGTGAGGCCTCGTGGCAGTCTTTGTTTACACAGAGCACGACGCTGTTCATGTGTGAATGTATGATAGGTGGCACAACCACTCACATTCCCTCCTCCACTACCATTACACACATCATTATAACTGTCATCACCAACACCACTACCAACATTGTGTTCATTACATTTATCAGCAGTGCTATATTCAACATTAATGTCAATGTGGTTAACCTCATCACACTCGGCACCACCACTTATATTACATTCATAACTATTACTAACATCAGAGACAACACTGCCCTCAGCATGATGCTCACTATAGTTATCAACACAGCTGTTTGGTTCGTCATTACCGTAATTAAGGACACCACCACCACCTTGTTCATCAGCCTTACACTCGCTTTCAGAATTTGTGACAATCTTGCTATTGGTACACTACACATCTTTCCTTGTGCTGCTCAAGTTGTTGCTTCAGGTGAAATTGCTGTCTCTCCAGTAGTCCTATGTGGGACTTGAGGTTGTATACCACACGAGCAAGACTAGGAACATCTGGAGACGTGAAACCCCGGTCAGCTGAGCTCGGTGGCTGACTGTCAGCTGACTCAGCTAGATTGGTATTGACAGCAGACGTGATGGAGCTTGTTGATGTGCTTCCCAGGTGAAGTGCTCAACCTCATTGTCTGAGGGCAGGCATGAGCCAGTATTCAGACTCCAGGTATCTGGTAGGCCTGGGGGGTCATAATGGGAGGTGCAAGGTGAGGTGCGGTTGGGTGCGATGTGAGCAGCCCTCACACTGCAGTCAGCATGAGCTGCTGTGACTCCTGAATTCTTGCAATTGATACATCGTTTAGCAACAGTCTGGTGCTGTTTGATCAAATCATAACACCGTTCAGAAGAATGAACATTGGCACACACTGCACACCAGTGTGACTTAGCTGGGCATTTCCTGGCAATGTGGCCCCAACGTTGACACCATAACATCGACGTTGAGGAGGTCTGTACAATGCGCCTGTTGAGGGCTGCACGGGAGTGAATATAGCGTGGCAAAGTCCCATGGCCAGTCTGCTGTGTCAGCTATGAGTATAGTTGATGGCCTTGATGACGTAAATCCTGATGAAGGCAGATTTGAAACATACCTTAGTAAACACTCTCGGAAAAAGGAACGAGGCTTCCAGAGAAAGCTTGCTGCAAGCAATACAGGGGGCGCACACCCTCCCAAAGCTGTCAGGTTAGATTTCCCTAACAACACTGATCAAGAGAGTAAGTGTAATTGGTTTTACGAAGCTAGTGTAGACAACCCAGAGAAAACGATCAAGTTTCTCCATGATGAGGATAACTACGTATTTGTGCCTAATGATTCAACCTTTATAGACAAACCTCTCGCTAAAGAATATGCCAACATCAAACTCCGAGCTGCCCCACCTCTTATACATCAATGATCTTCCCAATGTATCACAACACCTGAAACCAATACGCTTTGCTGACGACACAACTTATGTCATCTCCCACACAAATCTTGCCACGCTTAATACCATTGTTAACGACGAATTAATAAAAATATCAACATGGATGACAGCCAATAAACTTACACTCAACACTGATAAGACCTTCTATATTATGTTTGGCAACAGAGCAGGTGATCCACAATTAAACATTAAGATCAACACTACACCTATTGCTAAACATAACGAGGGCAAATTCCTGGGCCTTCACCTTGACAGCAGCCTGAAATTCAGCACCATATCCAACACATAACAAAGAAAGTGTCCACACCTGTGGGATCCTCTCTAATATACGGTATTATGTACCACAATCAGCCCTACTCACACTATACTATTCACTCATCTATCCCTACCTCACATATGCCATTTGTGCATGGGGATCAACAGCAATTACCCACCTAAAGCCAATAATAACTCCAACAAAAAGCCGCAGTAAGAATTATCACGCAATTCAACGCTAGGCAGCACCCTCCCACTTTCAAAGACCTAAACCTACTCACTGTTCAGAACATCCATACTTACTACTCTGCTATCTACATTTATAGAACCATAAATTCCAACTTTAACCCTGAGCTAAAACACTTTCTTGACAGTTGTGACAGGACCCATAGACATAATACCAGACATAAACATCTCTTTGACATTCCCCGTGTCCGACTAAATCTATACAAAAATTCAATGCGCATAAAAGGGCCTAAAATCTGGAACTCCCTGCCTGAAAACTCTAGAACTGCAGACACAACCTCCATTTTCAAAAGCACTGTTAAAAAACATCTTATCTCACTTACGCACCCAACCGGTAGCTAACCACATGAAAACTACTTTATCTTGCACATATCCACAGCAAAATACACTTATTGATATCTGTGATTCCCTTAATTCGCACATGACTAACCAAAATTCTAATGCAACTATTGCTTCATAATTCTTAAGACAGTCATAAGTTTTCTTAAGACACTCCAATATAGAAAAGGTATTATGCCAATACATCACCTTTATGGAAAATAAACACATAAGCAGTATAATGTGATTCTTTATTGACAACGTTTCGCCAGCAGTGAGCTTTATCGAGTCACAGACAGATCTACCTGGAAAAAGAGCAACATGAGTATTTATAGGATTTAGTCAGGTGGAGAATGCTGGGTCAGGTGGAGAATGTTGCATGTGACAGTAATAATAATAATAATAATAATAATTTTTATTTGGACATGATACAAAGAATTACATTTGGTTATTTAGATTACATGAGGTGTACATGCCAAAAGCCCCTAGTATGCAGGGCATTTTGGGCAGACTTAAAATTAACTTAAAACTAGATTGTAAAATTATTGTAGATAGTATACAATGAGTAAAGGTGAGTATTTAAGCTATGAAATTTGAACATAGTTTTGTACTTTTGTCTTCATTATAAAATTAATTAAATCAGATTAAACAAATTAAAGCAATAGTAATAATAAAATAATCAAAAGTTATGGTTGATAATTTATAAAATAAGTAAAGTTGCTTATCTAAGTTTTAAAGTTTGAATATAAGTTGAACATATCAATTAATTGTAGCAATTCATTGCAGCAATGCAACTAATTGAGTGAGATAACAATTTAAAACAATTTAAAACAATTGCATTGCAGTTAGTTTACGTGGTCATTATAATATCAGTGTTGGAATAATTAGCTAAGTAAGTATTATTCATAACAGGTTTTACATTCATTCATTCAATCGTTCATTCATACATTACATTGACTTGAAAGTCAGGTTTTACGTTAAGTGATTATTCTACTTTGCTGGGAATGGTTGATATGGAGCAATTATCTTTGGGTGAGAAGGTGGTTTTTAGCATCGTTTTGAATTGGGTACAGGTAGGGTTTCTTTGGCAATGACAGGTAATGAATTCCAAATTTTCGTGCCTTTATGTGCATTGAGTTTTTACATAGTGTGATAGTTTAAAACCTTGTGTGACTTAAAGGACCTGCAGTGTCCCATTCTTGAGTTCTAGGTGGGATAGCGTTGAAAGTTTCTTGCAATAGGTTCAGCTATGTTGTGAAGCCGTTGTTCTGGTTGAAGTTGTTGGATATACAGATAAGTGATGATTCCAGGATTCTTCGGTATTGAGTGTTGTCTTCTCTGGCGATGAGTCTTGCGTTTCTGTAGTTGATTAAATGGTTGTGTAAATTTCGGTGTTGAACACGGCATTTCTTGAGTCGTCAGATCTGCCTGCGTACTGGTGTTCTGAAATGCGTGTTTGGAGGTCTCTGGATGTTTCGCTGCAATGTGAACAGACTGACTGATGTTGTAGTGGCCAGGCTTAGGCTTGGCTACAGGTACTTCTGACAGTTTGGGAGACACAGATGATGATCAAACTAAATGCAAATTATGTGATCAGACATATGGTCACTGTCTTGAACACTATGTGCTTAATTGTGCACTTATTGAGGAATATAGAGATAGACAATATAATAACCTATGTGACATGTCAAGATATCTTATTCATGAAATAAGATACCTGCTTGTAATAGATAATTGAAATGTAGATATAAACCCAAATGTACAATTGTTAACCCCTTTGGGGCCTAGTGCCTAGGCCTTTGTGTATCCATATGCTCTTGCGCTACCGTCCACAGGATGGATATGGGGTGCACAATAAACTAGCCACTTCGGTGGCAAATCTAAAAAAAAATCTGGATGTTTCGCCGATGTATAATTTGCTGCAGTCATTACAAGGAAATGTGTATACCCCTGCAGTGGATTGAAGCTTGTCCTGTCTGTTACTAGTAATGTCCTTGATGGTGGTGGATGTGGAGGTAGATACTCGGAATGAGGTATTGGAAAAAATGTTGGAAACGTCTTTGGCAATGGAGTTGGTGGGGAGGACTATGTATCTTTTCTCGGCAGTATCTTCTCTGGGTGTGTTGAAGATGTTTAATGCCCGTCGTCTACAGTCTCTAATGAAGTGATGAGGATAATGAAGTTTAAAAAAACTTGCTCAATAGGAGCATTCTTCCTCAAGGAACTCACTGCTGCAGATTCTGAGTGCGCGCAGGAAAAGCCTATAATTACCCACGTTTAATCTTGGTGTCGTGGTGAGAGTAGAAGTGGAGAAGATCGTGTTGGTTGGTAGGTTTTCGATAGACTTTAAAACGAAGTTCATGGTCAGCTTTGCAGAGAAGAACATCAAGGAATGGAAGGGAGTTGTCGACTTCTTCTAGTGTGAACTGGAGTGATGGCTCAACCTGGTTGAGCTTGTGTTGGAGAGCTTGAACGTTGAAACGTCTGGGAGTAATGATGAGAATGTCGTCAACATAATGGAGCCAGGTGACAGTAGACGGAATAATAGTGGAAAAACGCTCGGCTTCTAGATGTTCCATTATAGGTTTGCAAGGACGGCACTAAGTGGCGATCCCAGGTATCCAAAAGTTTGCTGGTTGATTTTCGAAAGAAAAACATGTGAAGTCCACACATAGTTCAACAAGGTCGATGAAATCGCTGCTGGAAGAGGAAGATCAAGTGAGTCCAATTTTCCCACGCAAGAGATCAATAGCTTGTGTAGTAGGTACTTTGGTGAATAGGGATGTTACATCAAGGCTGAGAGTTTCTTGTTCCTGATGTTGATGTTGGGAAAGATTGAGAAAAGGGCACCAGAGTGTTTGAGATGTGCTGGACTGATAGTGCCCAAAAGTTTGGAGAGGTGTTTAGCGAGAATGCCTAGAAGATACTGCCAGAAAGATATAGTCCTCCCCACCAACTCCATTGCCAAAGACGTTTCCAACATTTTCCAAACCTCATTCCGAGTATCTACCTCCACATCCACCACCATCAAGGACATTACCAGTAACAGACAGGGGCAACTTCAATCCACTGCGGGTACACAATTTTTTAATGACTGCAAAATTATCATCGGGAAACATCCAGAGACCTAAAACGCATTTTAAATCACCAGTACGCAGGCAGATCGACGATCAAGAAATGCCTGTGTTCAACACCAAATTTACAAACCTTTAATCAACTACAGAAACGCAAAAATCATCGCCAGAAAAGGAACACTCAATGGGAAAAATTCCTGGAATCATCACTTATCTGTATTCCAACAACTTCAACCAGAACAACGGCTTCTAGAGCTGATCCTATTGCCGAAACTTTTCATCGCTATCCCCCATAGAACCCAAAAATGGAACACTGCAGGTCCTTTTAAATCACACATAAGAACATAAGAAAAAGGGAAAACTGCAGCAGGCCTACTGGCCCATGCGGGCAGGTCCAAATCTCCCCCCGGGGCCAATGCCCCGACCCCGCCAGGTCGGTTACATGCACTTAAGGAAGGGGCACGGACTGACCTAGTAGCACAAGCTTGCCAGGACCCAAATCCCCCCACCCGCACCCCTCATATATTTATCTAGCCTATTTTTAAAAAATACAAAGTTTTAGCCCCTATAACTGTACCGGGTTTGTTCCACTCATCGAAAATCTATTACCAAACCAATGCTTTCCTATATCCCTCCTGAATTAATTTTCCCAAATTAAAGCCATTGCTGCGAGTCCTGTCAATACTAGATATTTTTTTGAGCTTTTTAAACCCCTTTATTTATTCCTGTTTCCATTTATACACCTCAATCATATCCCCCCAATTCTACCCTTTCTATGGTGCAGATTCAGGGGCCCCCAGTCATCCTCATAGGAAGATTTCTGATCATGGGATCAACTTTGGGCATCCTCCTTTGTAAGTTTTCCCGAGCATTTATATCCATTCTGTAATACGGGGGCCAAAACTGTGCAGCATAATCAGATGATAACAAGGATATATAGAGTTGAAGAACAACCTGAGGACTCATTTTTATGCTTCTTGATATAAGCCGGTTCTGTTCCTTTATTGCAAACACTTATGCACTGCGTCTTGGTTTTAATTACTGCTAACCAGACCTCCCAAAACCTTTTGAATCGTAGTATTAAGACTACATTATTTAGTTTATATGTGGCATGGTTATTGTCCTGTCCAATATTTAGAACTTTGCATTTGTCATATTAAACTGCATCTGCCACTTCTCCGACCACTGCATCGTCTATTCAAATC
>WNWK01048832.1:0-13411 GCA_009830355.1 Cherax destructor | reverse complement strand
GACATTAAGATGTTCTATTGACTGTGCAGTTAGGAACTGATGTATGTTCTAGGCAGATTTATCATACACCCGGTTAACTATGGGCTTTTTAGCCCAACCCAGTGAGTATTAGCATTGTTCAGTATTCAGTTACTGAATGTATATTGCTATATGCTCCTCAGGGGCAATTATTCACATATTCACTTTATACTTACTTGTCCCCAACAGCTACGTGGCGGTAGAACACACTGAGTCACATCGGAGGAGCAATCTGGGTGCAGCTGCAGAAAGCTGACCCAGCAACAAAGATAAGTACAGTGTTTAATGTGTTCCTGTTCCTGTACAAATTGTTGGTGTTCTACCAATGTAATTTTACCACATGGGTGGTACAGTAGGAGTGGTAGTGTAATAAAGTACCTGTATAGCGTGGGTGGGTGGTGGTTGGTGATGGAAAGCGTGAAGATGCACATTATGATCTTGTAAAGTTATCCTGTAGTAGCGGAGGTCATCTTTGTCTTGTTGGACACCCAACACCAGGCCAGCCTTCACGAGCCTCTTGATGCTCTCACTCATCCCACGAAGATCATCAACCTGTGGACAGTGTCGCTGCCATAATCACCTGTGTACAGTGTCACCAACATTATAACCTATGTACATAGTCAGTACTATTATCACCTGTGACTGTATAAAATATCAGAAGACCATTGAGTAAGACAAGATCTGTTTAGGATCTTCTTCTTTCAACAAACCAGCCGTATCCCAAAGAGGCAGTGTGACCACCGAGGCAGTGTGACCACCGAGGCAGGCTGACCACCGAGGCGGTGTGACCACCGAGGCAGGGTGACCACCGAGGCAGTGTGACCACCGAGGCAGGGTGCCCACCGAGGCAGTGTGGCCACCGAGGCAGTGTGACCACCGAGGCAAGGTGACCACCGAGGCGGTGTGACCACCGAGGCAGTGTGACCACCGAGGCAGGGTGACCACCGAGGCAGGGTGACCACCGAGGCACGGTGACCACCGAGGCGGTGTGACCACCGAGGCAGGGTGGCCACCGAGGCAGGGTGACCACCGAGGCAGTGTGACCACCGAGGCATTGTGACCACCGAGGCAGTGTGACCACCGAGGCAGGGTGACCACCGAGGCAGGGTGACCACCGAGGCGGTGTGACCACCGAGGCAGGGTGGCCACCGAGGCAGGGTGACCACCGAGGCGGTGTGACCACCGAGGCAGGGTGACCACCGAGGCAGGGTGGCCACCGAGGCGGTGTGACCACCGATGCAGGGTGACCACCGAGGCAGGGTGACCACCGAGGCAGGGTGACCACCGAGGCGGTGTGACCACCGAGGCAGGGTGACCACCGAGGCAGGGTGCCCACCGAGGCAGGGTGGCCACCGAGGCAGGGTGGCTAAAAAAAGAAAAAGAAAATTTTCTCTTTTTAACTTTAGTAATGTATACAGGAGAAGGTGTTACTAGCCCTTTGCTCCCGGCATCTTAATCGCCTCTTACGACACGCATGGATTATGGAGGAAGAATTCTGTTCCACTTCCCATGGAGGTAACAGGAAATAAACAAAAACTAGTAAGGAAATAGAAGAAAACTCAGAGGGGTGTTATTTACCATTCTGTCAAAGCACTTGTGTGTATATAAGTGCTTGTATGTACATGTATGTGTAGTGTGACTTAAGTGTAAGTAGAAGTAGCTAGACGTAACTGAAATCTTGCATGTTTATGAGACAGAAAAAAGACACCAGCAATCCTACCATCATGTAAAATAATTACAGGTTTCCGTTTTACACTCGGCAGGACGGTAGTACTCCCTGGGTGGTTATTGTCTACCAACCTACTATCACAGGAAGGTAGTACTACCCTAGGTGGTTGCTGTCTACCAACCTACTACCACACGACGGTAATACCTCCCTGGGTGGTTGCTGTCTACCAACCTACTACCACAGGAAGGTAGTACCTCCTGGGTGGTTGCTGTCTACCAGCCTACTACCACAGGACGGTAGTACCTCCCTGGGTGGTTGCTGTCTACCAACCTACTACCACAGGACGTAATACCCCCTGGGTGGTTGCTGTCTACCAACCTACTACCACAGGAAGGTAGTACCTCCCTGGGTGGTTGTGTCTACCAGCCTACCACAGGACGGTAGTACCTCCCTGGGTGGTTGCTGTCTACCAACCTACTACCACAGGACAGTAGTACCTCCTGGGTGGTTGCTGTCTACCAACCTACTACCACAGGATAGTAGTACCTCCTGGGTGGTTGCTGTCTACCAATCTACTACCACAGGACGGTAATACCTCCCTGGGTGGTTGCTGTCTACCAACCTACTACCACAGGGTGGTAGTATCTCCCTGGCTGGTTGTTGTCTACCAACTTACTACCACAGGACGGTAGTACCTCCCTGGGTGGTTGCTGTCTACCAACCTACTACCACAGAACGGTAGTACCTCCCTGGCTGGTTGCTGTCTACCAACCTACTACCACAGGACGGTAGTACCTCCCTGGGTGGTTGCTGTCTACCAACCTACTCCCACAGGACGGTAGTACCTCCTGCGGGTTGTTGTCTACCAACCTACTACCACAGGACGGTAGTACCTCCCTGGGTGGTTTCTGTCTACCAACCTACTACCACAGGACGGTAGTACCTCCCTGGGTGGTTGCTCTCTACCAACCTACTACCACAGGATGGTAGTGCTTCCTGGGTGGTTGCTGTCTACCAACCTACTACCACAGGACGGTGAGTACCACCCTGGGTGGTTGCTGTCTACCAACCTACTACCACAGGACGGTAGTACCTCCCTGGGTGGTTGCTCTCTACCAACCTACTACCACAGGATGGTAGTGCTTCCTGGGTAGTTGCTGTCTACCAACCTACTACCACAGGACGGTAGTACCACCCTGGGTGGTTGCTGTCTACCAACCTACTACCACAGGACGGTAGTACCTCCCTGGGTGGTTGCTGTCTACCAACCTACTACCACAGGACGGTAGTACTTCCTGGGTGGTTGCTGTCTACCAACCTACTACCACAGGATGGTAGTACCTCCCGGGTGGTTGTTGTCTACCAACCTACTACCACAGGACGGTAGTACCTCCCTGGGTGGTTGCTGTCTACCAACCTACTACCACAGGACGGTAGTACCTCCTGGGTGGTTGCTGTCTACCAACCTACTACCACAGGACGGTAGTACCTCCCTGGGTGGTTGCTGTCTACCAACCTACTACCACAGGACGTAGTACCTCCCTGGGTGGTTGTCTACCAACCTACTACCACAGGACGGTAGTACCTCCCTGGGTGGTTGCTGTCTACCAACCTACTACCACAGGATGGTAGTACCTCCCTGGGTGGTTGCTGTCTACCAACCTACTACCACAGGACGTAGTACCTCCCTGGCTGGTTGTCTACCAACCTACTACCACAGGATGGTAGTACCTCCTGGGTGGGTGCTGTCTACCAACCTACTACCACAGGACGGTAGTACCTCCCTGGGTGGGTGCTGTCTACCAACCTACTACCACAGGACAGTAGTACCTCCCTGGGTGGTTGTCTACCAATCTACTACCACAGGATGGTAGTATCTCCCTGGCTGGTTGTTGTCTACCAACTTATTACCACAGGACGGTAGTACCTCCCTGGGTGGTTGTTGTCTACCAACCTACTACCACAGGACGGTAGTCCTCCTGGCTGGTTGCTGTCTACCAACCTACTACCACAGGACGGTAGTACCTCCCTGGGTGGTTGCTGTCTACCAACCTACTCCCACAGGACGGTAGTACCTCTGGGTGGTTGCTGTCTACCAACCTACTACCACAGGACGGTAATACCTCCTGGGTGGTTGCTGTCTACCAACCTACTACCACAGGACGGTAGTACCTCCTGGGTAGTTGTCTAACAACCTACTACCACAGTACGGTAGTACCTCCCTGGGTGGGTGCTGTCTACCAACCTACTACCACAGGATGGTAGTACCTCCCTGGGTGGTTGCTGTCTACCAACCTTCTACCACAGGATGGTAGTCCTCCTGGGTGGTTGCTGTCTACCAACCTACTACCACAGGACGGTAGTACCTCCTGGGTGGTTGCTGTCTACCAACCTACTACCACAGGACGGTAATACCTCCTGGGTGGTTGCTGTCTACCAACCTACTACCACAGGACGGTAGTACCTCCCTGGGTGGTTGCTGTCTACCAACCTACTACCACAGGACGGTAGTACCTCCCTGGGTGGTTGCTGTCTACCAACCTACTACCACAGGACGGTAGTACCTCCCTGGGTGGTTGTTGTCTACCAACCTACTACCACAGGACGGTAGTACCTCCCTGGGTGGTTGTTGTCTACCAACCTACTACCACAGGACGGTAGTACCTCCCTGGGTGGTTGTTGTCTACCAACCTACTACCTAGGATCTGTTAGGATATTTTCACTCTATAATAGTTGCAAAATATTAGTTTTTTTCTATCCTGATGCCACAGTGTTCATTTATAAGGTTGATACTTGTGGGTAAATATATGGAATGAATCAGACGCTTTCCCCTCTGCCTCACTCCCAGCCTGTGAGTTAGGCCATGAAGGTCAAGTCACATGTTATGTACACAACCTCTCATGCCTCAGTTCTCTGAGCATATCCATAACCGATTTTTTTCTCTTTTCATCATCATATCTTGTGTCAGAATAGTAATGATGGCAGTCAATAGGAAGTGGCAAGAAATATAGGCTTGAAGCGTAGTTAATGTTAGAGATGCCAGTGAGAACTTTTTATATCAGCAAGCAAGAGAACTGTGCCCAGAAATGAAGGCAGCAAAAGATCGTTGTGCTCTAATTTTTTTTTTCAAGAAACTGGCAGTGACCTAAAATAACAAAACGAAAGTGTTTCTTTTTAAATTTAGTAATTTATACAGGTGTTTGTGGTGTAATGTGTCAGGCAATATTAAGTGTAAGTTCAGGGTTATTTGCTGCTCTTAGACTTCCTGTGCTCTGCAAGGTACAGATTAAACCACCTTACAAATTTTATGAAGGTCAAACCTGTTGGCACTGTGGCTAAAGCTCTCGCTTCACAAAGCGAGGGTCTGGGTTCGATTCCCGGAGAGGGTAGAAACATTGGCCGTGTTTCTTTACGCCGGTTGTCTATGTTCCCCATCAATAAAATGGGAACCTGGGTGTTAGTCGACTGGTGTGGGTCGCATCCTGGGACAAAACTGACCTATTTTGTGGGAAATGCTCAGCATAACAAGGGACTTTCTATACAGAAGTATATCATTGATGTCAGCTATGGTCTGTATACCTTGTACATGTACTTGTAGTAAATAAAGATAGTATTATTATTATATATTAACTGGTTTAAGCATCACTTTATACCCTAAATCAAGAGTTTTGAAGATTTGCAAGAAGTGACTGATCTCTTAGATGATGAGGAAGAAAGTTGTCCAGAGGAAAGACTGACAGAGTTTACTGTCCAGGTACAAGACACGAATATAACAGATACAAGACACGAATATAACAGATACAAGACACGAATATAACAGATACAAGACACGAATATAACAGATACAAGACACGAATATAACAGATACAAGACACGAATATAACAGATACAAGACACGAATATAACAGATACAAGACACGAATATAACAAATACAAGACACGAATATAACAAATACAAGACACGAATATAACAGATACAAGACACGAATATAACAGATACAAGACACGAATATAACAGATACAAGACACGCATATAACAGATACAAGACACGAATATAACAGATACAAGACACGAATATAACAAATACAAGACACGAATATAACAGATACAAGACACGAATATAACAAATACAAGACACGAATATAACAGATACAAGACACGAATATAACAGATACAAGACACGAATATAACAAATACAAGACACGAATATAACAGGTACAAGACACGAATATAACAGATACAAGACACAAATATAACAGATACAAGACACGAATATAACAGATACAAGACACGAATATAACAGATACAAGACACGAATATAACTGATACAAGACACGAATATAACAGGTACAAGACACGAATATAACAGATACAAGACACGAATATAACAGGTACAAGACACGAATATAACAAATACAAGACACGAATATAACAAATACAAGACACGAATATAACAGATACAAGACACGAATATAACAGATACAAGACACGAATATAACAAATACAAGACACGAATATAACAAATACAAGACACGAATATAACAGATACAAGACACGAATATAACAGATACAAGACACGAATATAACAGATACAAGACACGCATATAACAGATACAAGACACGAATATAACAGATACAAGACACGAATATAACAAATACAAGACACGAATATAACAGATACAAGACACGAATATAACAAATACAAGACACGAATATAACAGATACAAGACACGAATATAACAGATACAATACACGAATATAACAAATACAAGACACGAATATAACAGGTACAAGACACGAATATAACAGATACAAGACACAAATATAACAGATACAAGACACGAATATAACAGATACAAGACACGAATATAACAGATACAAGACACGAATATAACTGATACAAGACACGAATATAACAGGTACAAGACACGAATATAACAGATACAAGACACGAATATAACAGGTACAAGACACGAATATAACAGATACAAGACACGAATATAACAGATACAAGACACGAATATAACAGATACAAGACACGAATATAACAGATACAAGACACGAATATAACAGGTACAAGACACGAATATAACAGGTACAAGACACGAATATAACAGGTACAAGACACGAATATAACAGATACAAGACACGAATATAACAGATACAAGACACGAATATAACAGATACAAGACACGAATATAACAGATACAAGACACGAATATAACAGGTACAAGACACAAATATAACAGATACAAGACACGAATATAACAGATACAAGACACGAATATAACAGGTACAAGACACGAATATAACAGATACAAGACACGAATATAACAGATACAAGACACGAATATAACAGGTACAAGACACAAATATATTAGATACAAGACACGAATATAACAGGTACAAGACACGAATATAACAGATACAAGACACGAATATAACAGATACAAGACACGAATATAACAGATACAAGACACGAATATAACAGATACAAGACACGAATATAACAGGTACAAGACACGAATATAACAGGTACAAGACACGAATATAACAGGTACAAGACACAAATATATTAGATACAAGACACGAATATAACAGATACAGGACACGAATATAACAGGTACAAGACACGAATATAACAGATACAAGACACAAATATAACAGATACAAGACACGAATATAACAGGTACAAGACACAAATATAACAGATACAAGACATGAATATAACAGATACAAGACACGAAGATAACAGGTACAAGACACGAATATAACAGGTACAAGACACGAATATAACAGGTACAAGACACGAATATAACAGGTACAAGACACGAATATAACAGATACAAGACACGAATATAACAGATACAAGACACGAATATAACAGGTACAAGACACAAATATAACAGATACAAGACACGAATATAACAGATACAAGACACGAATATAACAAATACAAGACACGAATATAACAGATACAAGACACGAATATAACAGATACAAGACACAAATATAACAGATACAAGACACGAATATAACAGATACAAGACACGAATATAACAGATACAAGACACGAATATAACTGATACAAGACACGAATATAACAGGTACAAGACACGAATATAACAGATACAAGACACGAATATAACAGATACAAGACACGAATATAACAGATACAAGACACGAATATAACAGATACAAGACACGAATATAACAGGTACAAGACACGAATATAACAGGTACAAGACACGAATATAACAGGTACAAGACACGAATATAACAGGTACAAGACACGAATATAACAGATACAAGACACGAATATAACAGATACAAGACACGAATATAACAGGTACAAGACACAAATATAACAGATACAAGACACGAATATAACAGATACAAGACACGAATATAACAGGTACAAGACACGAATATAACAGATACAAGACACGAATATAACAGATACAAGACACGAATATAACAGGTACAAGACACAAATATATTAGATACAAGACACGAATATAACAGATACAGGACACGAATATAACAGGTACAAGACACAATATAACAGATACAAGACACAAATATAACAGATACAAGACACGAATATAACAGGTACAAGACACAAATATAACAGATACAAGACATGAATATAACAGATACAAGACACGAAGATAACAGGTACAAGACACGAATATAACAGGTACAAGACACGAATATAACAGGTACAAGACACGAATATAACAGGTACAAGACACGAATATAACAGATACAAGACACGAATATAACAGATACAAGACACGAATATAACAGGTACAAGACACAAATATAACAGATACAAGACACGAATATAACAGATACAAGACACGAATATAACAAATACAAGACACGAATATAACAGATACAAGACACGAATATAACAGATACAAGACACAAATATAACAGATACAAGACACGAATATAACAGATACAAGACACGAATATAACAGATACAATACACGAATATAACTGATACAAGACACGAATATAACAGGTACAAGACACGAATATAACAGATACAAGACACGAATATAACAGATACAAGACACGAATATAACAGGTACAAGACACGAATATAACAGATACAAGACACAAATATAACAGATACAAGACACGAATATAACAGATACAAGACACGAATATAACAGATACAAGACACGAATATAACTGATACAAGACACGAATATAACAGGTACAAGACACGAATATAACAGATACAAGACACGAATATAACAGGTACAAGACACGAATATAACAGATACAAGACACGAATATAACAGATACAAGACACGAATATAACAGATACAAGACACGAATATAACAGATACAAGACACGAATATAACAGGTACAAGACACGAATATAACAGGTACAAGACACGAATATAACAGGTACAAGACACGAATATAACAGGTACAAGACACGAATATAACAGATACAAGACACGAATATAACAGATACAAGACACGAATATAACAGGTACAAGACACAAATATAACAGATACAAGACACGAATATAACAGATACAAGACACGAATATAACAGGTACAAGACACGAATATAACAGATACAAGACACGAATATAACAGATACAAGACACGAATATAACAGGTACAAGACACAAATATATTAGATACAAGACACGAATATAACAGATACAGGACACGAATATAACAGGTACAAGACACGAATATAACAGATACAAGACACAAATATAACAGATACAAGACACGAATATAACAGGTACAAGACACAAATATAACAGATACAAGACATGAATATAACAGATACAAGACACGAAGATAACAGGTACAAGACACGAATATAACAGGTACAAGACACGAATATAACAGGTACAAGACACGAATATAACAGGTACAAGACACGAATATAACAGATACAAGACACGAATATAACAGATACAAGACACGAATATAACAGGTACAAGACACAAATATAACAGATACAAGACACGAATATAACAGATACAAGACACGAATATAACAGATACACGACACGAATATAACAGATACAAGACACGAATATAACAGGTACAAGACACGAATATAACAGATACAAAACACGAATATAACAGGTACAAGACACGAATATAACAGGTACAAGACACGAATATAACAGATACAAGACACGAATATAACAGATACAAGACACGAATATAACAGATACAAGACACGAATATAACAGGTACAAGACACGAATATAACAGATACAAGACACGAATATAACAGATACAAGACACGAATATAACAGATACAAGACACGAATATAACAGATACAAGACAAGAATATAACAGATACAAGACAGGAATATAACAGATACAAGACACGAATATAACAGGTACAAGACAAGAATATAACAGATACAAGACAAGAATATAACAGATACAAGACACGAATATAACAGATGAAGATAAAAACCTGAAGAAAAAATTTAACATTGCAACAGTTGTGTGAGTACATAGTTCCATATTATTGGTAAAGTTGCAGACTTTTTTACTTAGTGAAGTTACCCTGATGAAGCTAGAAGAACTGCTCTGAAACAGTGTTTGTAGCAGCTGATGATGTCTTATCATCTGCTGTTTAATGTTCTGTAGGGTAAAACAGACCAAAGAAGCAACACAGAATTCCTCAGTACACAGGTACAACCATCGACATCAGTGCATAAACCTCAGCTATCCACCTCAACCAATGATCTACAATCTTCTACCTCAGCCCAGTAGGGTCACACCATACTTTTTCATTCGTCTCCTAATCATTGCCATATGCCAGCAACTAGAATTTGATGTAGGTTCACCAAAATGATCAATATCGACCCGACTCCTTGTCCTTCTCATCTCTCCTGTCCGGGGAAGGACATACATACGTGTAGTATTCCTGTTCACTTCCTGTACAGAGTGTACTTTCTCACCTCAAACTCTGTTGAAGAACCAGCACATTCTCAACACCCATAACAATAGTAATGGTCTCAAAGAAGAGAATACTGTGTATTTATTATAAATTCAGCATTGTAACACCCATAATGGCACCTGCTGACAGTATTCACTAGAATATTTAGAATGTACAAGGAGGTAAGATTTCTAGCAAGCATGCGTGAACATGTTAGATAAAAGCAAGAGAAGGCAAATGTTTTTTTAGGACTTGACGTACTGTTGGAGTGTGAGTAAGGTAACATGAAGAGGTTCAGGTAAACCGGTTAGCTGGACATGAGTCCTGGAGGTGGGAAGTACAGTACCTGCACTCTGAAGGAGGGGTGGAGATGTGTTTCAGTTTTTAAACTGCAGTATCTGCATGCCTCTGGCAAAATAGTGATGGAGTGAGTGACGGTGAAAATGTATCTTCTTTTCCAGGCCAACCTGCCTCAGTACAGGGTAATGAACAGGCAGACATTGCTGCACGGTCAGCAGTACATGACCTTCCAGTTTCATATAGAGGTGTTCCTTTCACGGACTATTTTGCTGTCATTGCTACCCACCTTTGCACCCGTTGGCAACAACGCTGGTCTGACCTGCTACATAACAAACTTCATTCTATTAAACTGAGTATAGGTTTCTGGCCTCCTTCTTGTAATCAATATCGAGGTTGGGAGACTACACTCTCCCGTCTTCGCATCGGCCACACTCGTCTTACTCACAGGTATCTCATGGAGAGGCTCCCTGCCCCTCTCTGTGAGCATTGTCAGGTTCCAGTATCTGTTCGACATATTCTGTTGGACTTCCCACTCTATCAACAAGCACGCATAATTTACCTCCAACGTCGTCTTCGCTCTGCGGTCCTTTCTTTACCTTCCCTTCTTGCTGATGGACCCTCCTTTAATCCTGACTCTCTCATTGACTTTTTGACAGCAACTGATTTACTACACAAACTCTGAAAATTATGCCTCTAGCACTCCCCTCAGTCCCTTCTTCCTCCATCTCTTGCTACCCTCTATCCCTGCACTATCCACTGCCCCGCTGCACCCTATAATCTAATAATCATCCATCTCCTTCTTACTACCCATAATCCCTGCATCTTGTTCTGCCCTGCTGTGCTGAATGACCCTTGTGGTTTAGCGCTTCTTTTGATTATAATAATCATTATCCATCCTATCATTTTCCTAGCCGATGAGGTAGATACATTGTTGTGGTCTTTAAAGGCGAGATCCTTGGGAGTGCCCAAGTCCTTCACAATTCTTTTTCGCTCTATTGTATGGTTAGAATTTGTCATATATCTTAATACATTTTTTATTTCCTCAAGTTTTCCATATCTGAGTATATGAAATTTCTCCTCGTTGAACTTCATATTGTTTTGAGTGGCCCATTTGAAGATTTGGTTGATGTCCGCTTGGAGTCTTGCGATGTCTTCAGTGGAGGTCACTGTCACGGCAATTCGGGTGTCATCCGCAAAGGAAGACACGGAGCTATGGCTTACATCTCTGTCTATGTCAGAAATGAGGATGAGGAATAGAATGGGAGCGAGTACTGTGACTTTTGGAACAAAGGTTTTCACCGTGGCTGCCTGGGACTTTTCTCTTTTTACTATTACTCTTTGTGTTCTATTTGTCAGGAAGTTATCGATCCATCTACCAACGTTTCCTTTTATTCCTTTATCACGCAGTTTGTGTGCTATTATGCCATGGTCACACTTGTTGAAAGCTTTTGCAAAGTTTGTGTATACTACATCCGTATTTTGTTTATCCTCAACAGCATCTAGGACCCTGTCATAGTGGTCCAGGAGCTTGGACAGGCAGGAGCGACTTGGGAGTGATAATGTCAGAGGATCTCGCCTTTAAAGACTACAACAATGTATCTACCTCATCGGCTAGGAAAACGATAGGATGGATAATGAGAACCTTCAAAATTTCGACGCCAAGCCCATGATGACACTCTTCAAATCACTTGTTTTCTGTAGGCTGGAATACTGCTGTACACTAACGGCCCCCTTCAAGGCTGGCGACATTGCAGACCTGGAGAGTGTACAAAGAACTTTCACAGCACACATAAGTATGATAAAGCACCTAAATTACTGGGAACTGTTGAAGGTCCTTGATCTGTATTCCCTGGAACGCAGGCGAGAGAGATATATGATAATATACACTTGGAAGGTCCTGGAGGGATTGGTACCAAACCTGCACAAGAAAATCCCCTATGAAAGCAAAAGACTCGGCAGGAGATGCAACATTCCCCGATGAAAAGCAGGGCGCCACGAGTACACTGAGAGACAACACCATAAGTGTCCGGGTCCCAAGACTGTTCAACTGCCTCCCGCATACATTAGGAGGATTGCCAATGACCCTGGCTGTCTTCAAGAAGGCACTGGACAGGCACCTAAAGTCAGTACCTGACCAACCAGGCTGTGGTTCGAACGTCGTTTGCGTGCAGCCGGCAGTAACAGCTGGTTGATCAGACCTGATCCACCAGAGGCCTGGTCTCAGGACCAAGCCGCGGGGGTGTTGACCCCCGAACCCTCTCCAGGTAAACTCAGGTTCTTAGACATCAAACTTACTTTGCCAGACTAACACTCTTCACCTCTCCTCCCTCTAGATGCTCCTGGTGTCTACTCTATTTTTTGTTCTTTTGTCCTCTTCAGTACTTTGGAGAAACTGGCCAATCTCTTTCTGACAGACTTAGGGAGCACAGAAATAGTGTTAGGCTCACCGACACCAACAATGCTCTTTTCTGTCATGTCAGA
>WNWK01048831.1:0-13411 GCA_009830355.1 Cherax destructor | reverse complement strand
TTTAATTTTGGGCTTTTCGGAAAAAACTCTTTTTTCATAAAATATTAATTTTTCACACTTTTAAATAGAATTTCTGCAATTGAAATTTATGGAAAAGTAAGAAAAATTTTATGATTTTTTTTTGGTTACTCACAGGTTTTTTTCTAAAACAATATTTTCAGAAAATTTTGAAAATCCCTTTAAAATCTAAAAAAATCAATAAAATCAAGTTTTATAGATTTTTGAATATTTATTAATTATTTACATATTTTAAAAAAACCCATTTAAAAATCTAAAAATCAATATTTTTAAAATATTTCATATTATTTTCAAAAAATACAAAAAAATTAAAAAGCTCAAAAAAGTTAAAATCGCTTTTTAATATTTTGACGTTTTAGAGCGGTTTGATGCTTTTCTGCAAAACTCATTTTTAGCTAAAATACTTAGATTTTCACACTTTTAAAAAATTTTTTAGAAATTGAAATTAGGGGAAAAGTAAGCAAAATTTTAGGGTTTTCTTTAGGAAGCTTACCATAGGTATATTTTTTGTAAAAAATTTTTTCAAAAAACCCTTGAAAATCCCTTTAATGTCAAAAATGAAATAAAATCAAGTTTTATAGCATTTTTAATATTTATTAATTATTTACATATTTTTAAAAATCCCATTAAAAATCTATAAAAATCAATATTTTTATAAATATTTCATATTATTTTCGAAAATACATGAAACATTAAAAGCTCAGAAAATGTGCTAAAATCGTATTTTATTGCATATTTCGACGTTTTAGAGCGGTTTGAGTGCTTTTCTGACAAAACTCATTTTTCAGCTAAAATACTTAGATTTTCACACTTTTAAATAGAATTTCTCCTGCAATTGAAATTTATGGGAAAAGTAAGCAAAATTTTATGATTTTCTTTAGGAAGCTTATTCATAGGTATATTTTATTAAAAAAGTTTTCAGAAAATCCTTGAAAATGCCTTAAATCGTCAAAAAATGCAATAAAATCAAGTTTTATAGCATTTTGAATATTTATTATTATTTACATATTTTTAAAAATCCCATTAAAAATCATAAAAATCAATATTTTTATAGAATATTTCATATTATTTTCGAAAAATACATGAAACTTTAAAAAAGCTCAGAAAATGTGCTAAAATCGTATTTATATGCATATTTCGACGTTTTAGAGCGGTTTGAGTGCTTTTCTGGCAAAACTCATTTTTCAGCTAAAATACTTAGATTTTCACACTTTTAAATAGAATTTCTCTGCAATTGAAATTTATGGGAAAAGTAAGCAAATATTTTAGTCATGGATTTTTATGTAAAAAAATATTTTTCAGAAAATCTTGAAATGCTTTAATCGTCAAAAATGCAATAAAATCAAGTTTTATAGCATTTTTGAATATTTATTAATTATTTACATATTTTTAAAAAATCCCATTAAAATCTATAAAAATCAATATTTTTATAGAATATTTCATATTATTTTCGAAAAATACATGAAACATTAAAAAGCTCAGAAAAATGTGCTAAAATCGTATTTTATTGCATATTTCGACGTTTTAGAGCGGTTTGAGTGCTTTTCTGACAAAACTCATTTTTCAGCTAAAATACTTAGATTTTCACACTTTTAAATAGAATTTCTATTGCAATTGAAATTTATGGGAAAAGTAAGCAAAATTTTATGATTTTCTTTTAGGAAGCTTACTCATAGGTATATTTTATCTAAAAAAAATTGTTTTTCAGAAAACTTGAAAATGCCTTTTCAAAAATGCAATAAAATCAAGTTTTATAGCATTTTTGAATATTTATTAATTATTTACATATTTTTAAAAAATCCCATTAAAAATCTATAAAATCAATATTTTTATAGAATATTTCATATTATTTTCGAAAAATACATGAAACATTAAAAAAGCTCAGAAAATGTGCTAAAATCGTATTTTATTGCATATTTCGACGTTTTAGAGCGGTTTGAGTGCTTTTCCAAAAACTCATTTTTCAGCTAAAATACTTAGATTTTCACACTTTTAAATAGAATTTCTACTGCAATTGAAATTTATGGAAAAGTAAGCAAAATTTTATGATTTTCTTTAGGAAGCTTATCATAGTGTATATTTTATCTAAAAAATAGTTTTTCATAAAACCCTTGAAAATGCCTTAAATCGTCAAAAATGCAATAAAATCAAGTTTTATAGCATTTTGAATATTTATTATTATTTACATATTTTTAAAAATCCCATTAAAAATCTATAAAAATCAATATTTTTATAGAATATTTCATATTATTTTCGAAAATACATGAAACATTAAAAGCCTCAGAAAATGTGCTAAAATCGTATTTTATTGCATATTTCGACGTTTTAGAGCGGTTTGAGTGCTTTTCTGCAAAACTCATTTTTCAGCTAAAATACTTAGATTTTCACACTTTTAAATAGAATTTCTACTGCAATTGAAATTTATGGAAAAGTAAGCAAAATTTTATGATTTTCTTTAGGAAGCTTACTCATAGTGTATATTTTATCTAAAAATAGTTTTTCAGAAAATCCTTGAAATGCCTTAATGTCAAAAATGCAATAAAATCAAGTTTTATAGCATTTTTGAATATTTATTAATTATTTACATATTTTTAAAAATCCATTAAAAATCTATAAAAATCAATATTTTTATAGAATATTTCATATTATTTTCGAAAATACATGAAACATTAAAAGCTCAGAAAAATGTGCTAAAATCGTATTTTATTGCATATTTCGACGTTTTAGAGCGGTTTGAGTGCTTTTCTGCAAAACTCATTTTTCAGCTAAAATACTTAGATTTTCACACTTTTAAATAGAATTTCTACGCAATTGAAATTTATGGAAAAGTAAGCAAAATTTATGATTTTCTTTAGAAGTTTACTCATAGGTATATTTTATCTAAAAATAGTTTTTCAGAAAATCCTTGAAAATGCCTTAATGTCAAAAATGCAATAAAATCAAGTTTTATAGCATTTTGAATATTTATTAATTATTTACATATTTTTAAAAATCCATTAAAAATCTATAAAATCAATATTTTTATAGAATATTTCATATTATTTTCGAAAATACATGAAACATTAAAAGCTCAGAAAAATGTGCTAAAATCGTATTTTATTGCATATTTCGACGTTTTAGAGCGGTTTGAGTGCTTTTCTGCAAAACTATTTTTCAGCTAAAATACTTAGATTTTCACACTTTTAAATAGAATTTCTACTGCAATTGAAATTTATGGAAAAGTAAGCAAAATTTTATGATTTTCTTTTAGAAGCTTACTCATAGGTATATTTTATCTAAAAAATAGTTTTTCAGAAAATCTTTGAAAATGCCTTAAATCGTCAAAAATGCAATAAAATCAAGTTTTATAGCATTTTTGAATATTTATTAATTATTTACATATTTTTAAAAATCCATTTAAAAATCTATAAAAATCAATATTTTATAAATATTTCATATTATTTTCGAAAATACATGGAATATTAAAAAGCTCAGAAAATGTGTAAAATCGTATTTTATTGCATATTTGACGTTTTAGAGCGGTTTGAGTGCTTTTCTGGCAAAACTCATTTTCAGCTAAAATACTTAGATTTTCACACTTTTAAATAGAATTTCTCCGCAATTGAAATTTATGGGAAAAGTAAGCAAAATTTTATGATTTTCTTTAGAAGCTTACTCATAGTATATTTTATAAAAAATAGTTTTCAGAAAATCCTTGAAAATGCCTTAAATCGTCAAAAATGAATAAAATCAAGTTTATAGCATTTTAATATTTATTAATTATTTACATATTTTTAAAAATCCCATTAAAAATCTATAAAAATCAATATTTTTATAGAATATTTCATATTATTTTAAAATACATGAAACATTAAAAAGCTCAGAGAATCATGAAATTATGGAAGCAAATTGTGACATAGTATATTATAAAAAAACAAAACTGAAATGCAATCGTAAAAAAAGTTAATTTAATATTATATTTATTTAAAACATTAAACTAAAATCAATATTTAGAATATTTATTCAAAATACATGAAACATAAAAAAAATAAAGATTATTATTTTAGACGTTTAGTTTTCCTTTTAGCAATACTAATTTTCTAAGAATTTCCAATTGAAATTTAGAATATAGATAACTACAAATTTATAAATATTCAAACTTATAAGAGAAACTTAATTAATATATTTCATATTAATCATTAACTAAATCATTTATCTATAAATTACTTGAGAAATGCAATTGAATTCACTTGACACCATTTACTAAAATCAGATTTTCACACTTAAAAGATTTTACAATTGAAATTATGAAAAGTAATTTATGTTTTCTTAGAGTTCAGTATATTTATCTAAAAAATATTTCAGAAAATTGAAATGCTTAATTCAAATGCAATAATCGTTTAATTTGAATATTTATTAATATTTAATATTTTTAAAAATCCATTAAACTAAAAATCAATATTTTATGAATATTTATTATTTCGAAAATACATGAATAAAAGCTCAGAAAATGTGTAAAATCGTATTTTATTGCATATTTCGACGTTTTAGAGCGGTTTGAGTGCTTTTCTGGCAAAACTCATTTTTAGCTAAAATACTTAGATTTTCACACTTTTAAATAGAATTTCATGCAATTGAAATTATGGGAAAAGTAAGCAAAATTTTATGATTTTCTTTAGAAGCTTACTCAAGGTATATTTTATCTAAAAAATATTTTCAGAAAATCTTGAAAATGCCTTAAATCGTCAAAAATGCAATAAAATCAAGTTTTATAGCATTTTTGAATATTTATTAATTATTTACATATTTTTAAAAATCCATTAAAAATCTATAAAAATCAATATTTTATAGAATATTTCATATTATTTTCGAAAATACATGAAACATTAAAAAGCTCAGAAAAATGTGCTAAAATCGTATTTTATTGCATATTTCGACGTTTTAGAGCGGTTTGAGTGCTTTTCTGCAAAACTCATTTTTCAGCTAAAATACTTAGATTTTCACACTTTTAATAGAATTTCTCGCAATTGAAATTTATGGGAAAAGTAAGCAAAATTTTATGATTTTCTTTAGAAGCTTACTCAAGGTATATTTTATGTAAAAAATAGTTTTTCAGAAAATCTTGAAAATGCCTTAAATCGTCAAAAATGCAATAAAATCAAGTTTTATAGATTTTGAATATTTATTATTATTTACATATTTTTAAAAATCCCATTAAAAATCTATAAAAATCAATATTTTTATAGAATATTTCATATTATTTTCGAAAATACATGAAACATTAAAAGCTCAGAAAAATGTGCTAAAATCGATGATTTTCAATTGAATCTTTGTCAAATAAATCATTTGTTAATATTTATTATTATTTCATATTTTAAATCATTAATCTTAAAATCAATATTTTATAAATATTTCATTTATTTTAAAATCATGAATTAAATAGAAAAATGCAAAATGTATTTTATTGCATATTTCGACGTTTTAAGTTTAGTTTTCTGAAAACTCATTTTTCACTAAAATATTAATTTTCAACTTAATAAATTTCCTGCAATTGAAATTTATGAAAGTAACAAATTTATGATTTTCTTTTAAAGCTTATCATGTATATTTTATTAAAAATAGTTTTTCAGAAAACTTTGAAATGCCTTAAATGTAAAAATAAATAATAAGTTTTATACATTTTAATATTTATTAATTATTTAATATTTTTAAAATCTTAAAAATCTTAAAATCATATTTTATAAATATTTCATATTATTTTCAAAATACATGAAATAAAGTCAAAATGTGCTAAAATCGTATTTTATATATTTAGTTTTAAGTTTGATGTTTTAAAACCATTTTCATAAAATACTTAGATTTTCACATTTAATAAATTCTGCAATTAAATTAGGAAAGTAAAAAATTTTATGATTTTCTTTAGGAAGCTTATCAAGTATTTTTATTAAATAGTTTTCAGAAAATCTTGAAATGCCTTAATGTCAAAAATGAAAAAACAGTTTTATGATTTTTGAATATTTATTATTATTTACATATTTTTAAAAATATTAAAATCTATAAAAATCAATATTTTAAGAATATTTCATATTATTTCGAAAATATGAAAATTAAAGTAGAAAATTCTAAAATCATTATAATATTTGATTTTATTTTGATTCTGACATAAACTCATTATTACAAAATATTAGATTTTCCACTTTTAGACTTTGATGTTTAAAAATTAGCAAAATTTAGTTTCCCTTTAGGAATTTACTCAATGAATTTTGAAAAAAAATTTTTAGATCCTTGAAGCTTAATGTAAATAAAAATAAGTTTTAAATTTGAATTTATTAATATAATTAAAATCCCATTAATTATAAAATCAATTTTTATAAATTTAATATTTTAAAATACATAAATAAATCGAAAATGAAAATCAATTTATTGATTTTGCTTTGAGTTTGAGTGTTTGGCAAAATTTTCACTAAAATTTATTTTCACTTATAATTTCACGAATTGATTGGAAATAAGCAAATTTGATTTTTATATATATATTTATTAAATATTTTCAAAAACTGAAAAGCTTAAACGTCAAAAAAATAAAATTTTAATTTATTTATTTTTAATATTTAAATCATTAAAAATTAAAATCAATTTATAATTATATTCGAACATAATTAAAATTAATTTTTTGAATTTAGTTTTAGTTTGCTATTTACTTTAACTTTTAAAAATTATAATTTTAATAAATTTATATATTAGGAAAGAAATTTTATTTTTCTTTAGTTTAAATTTTTTAAATATTTCAAAAACAAAACTAATTAAAAGAATAAATAAGTTTTAATTTTATTTATTATATTTAATATTTTAAAAACCTTAAAATCTTAAAAATCAATATTTTTATAGAATATTTCATATTATTTTCGAAAATTCATTAAACATTAAAAGCTCAGAAAATGTGCTAAAATCAGTGTGAACTTAGCTGTGAGTGAAGCTATGTGATCTTGGCTGTGACCGAAGCAATGTGAACCTAGCTGTGATTGGAAGCTGTATGATTTTGGCTTGTGACTGAAGCTGTGTAATCTTGGCTGTGACCGAAGATGTGATCTGCCGTGACTAAAGCTGTGTGATCTTTGCAGTGACTATAGCTGTGTGATCTAAGCTCTTACTGAAGCTGTGTGAATCTAGCTGTGACTGAAGCCAGAAGATTTGACTGTGATTAAAGCTGTGTGATCTTTGCCGTGACTATAGCTGTGTGATCTTAGCTCTGACTGGCTGTGTGTGATCTTGGCTGTCACTGAAGCTGTGTGGTGATCTTGGCTGTCACTGAAGCTGTGTGATCTTGGCTGGCTACTGAAGCTGTACTCACCTAATACTCACACCTAATTGTGGTTGCAGGGGTCGAGACTCAGGTCCTGGCCCCGCCTCTTAACTGATCGCTACTGGGTCCTCTACCTGCTCCATAAGCTTTATCATACTGTCTTAAAGCTATGTATGGTTCCTGCCTCCACTACATCGCTTTGTTAGACTATTCCACTTCCTGACTACTCTATGGCTGAAGAAATACTTCCTAACATCCCTTTGACTCATCTGAGTCTTCAACTTTCTAATTGTGACCCTCGTTTCTGTGTCCTATCTCTGGAACATATTGTCTCTATCCACCTTGTCTATTCCCTGCAGTATTTTATGTCGTTATCATGTCTTCCCTAACCCTCCTGTCGTCCTCCAGTGCTGTCATGCTGATTTCCCTTAACCTTCTTCGCAGGACATTTCCCTTAGCTCTGGAACTAACCTGTCGCAAACCTTGCACTTTCTCTAATTTCTGACGTGCTTGACCAGTTGTGGGTTCCAAACTGGTGCTGCACACTCAAGTATAGGCCTGACGTACCCGGTGTACAGTGTCTTGAACGACTCCTTACAAAGGTATCTTAACGCTATTCTTAGGTTTGTCAGATGCTGCAGCAGTTATCTGGTTGATGTGTGCTTCCGGAGACGTGTTC
Source organism: Cherax destructor (assembly GCA_009830355.1). Taxonomy (NCBI): domain Eukaryota; kingdom Metazoa; phylum Arthropoda; class Malacostraca; order Decapoda; family Parastacidae; genus Cherax; species Cherax destructor. The sequence continues at coordinate 5,435 of WNWK01048831.1, read as the reverse complement.
AGTGTCATACTCACTCCCTAGATCTTTCTCCTTGAGCGAGGTTTGCAGTCTTTGGCCACCTAGCCTATACTCTGTCTGGTGGTCTTCTTTGCCCTTACCCAATCTTCATGACTTTGCATTTGGCGGGGTTAAATTCGAGATAATTGCTGGACCAGGCCAGCTTGTTCTGAGTCTATCCCTTTCGTCACGTCTTTCTCATATACCAAGAATAGCACTGGTCCTAGGACTAACCCCTGTGGGACTTCGCTCGTCACAGGCGCCCACTGTGATACCTCATCACGCACCATGACCTGTTGTTGCCTCCCTGTCAGGGGATTCTCTGATCCATTGCAGTGCCCTTCCTGTTATACACGCATGATCTAGCTTCTACACTAGTCTCAGAGGAACTATGTCGAAGGCCTTCTAGCAGTCCAAGAAAATTCAATCAACCCACCCTCTCTCTCGTGTCTTACTTGTTACTTTGTCATAGAACTCCAAAAGGTTTGTGACACAGGATTTGCCTTCCATGAATCCTTGCTGGTTGTGAGTATTGGTGTGATCTTGTCTGTAACTGAAGCTGTGTGTGATCTTGGCTGTGACTGAAGCTGTGTGTGATCTCAGCTGTGAGTGAAGCTGTGTGTGATCTCAGCTGTGAGTGAAGCTGTGTGAGATCTCAGCTGTGACTGAAGCTGTGTGATCTTGGCTGTGACTGAAGTTGAGATTGCCATTATGAGTGAGTTATCATAATAGACATTAAGGGAGAAGACCCTCATGAATGTGCGTTTCTGAGCCATCATGAACCATTGTTAAATATTATTGTTCCAGCCACGGCATTATGACTTATCGTTCTTTATTGAGTGATTAAGGATGTGAATGCGGAAGCACAGCGACTGATGTTGTGACTGGTGACTGAGGTAAGATCTATTCACTGAAGAGTTTTATGTTGAAACAATCCTTATAAACAACTTTCCTAATACGAATCTTAGTGTCCTGGTTTTGTCTCTATAGATTCTTTTATTTTCTCATTATATTGTCAAATGCTCCAACCTTCAGAACACTGTGACTTGAATATGAGTGTAGGGGTGTTTCAGGCTCTATGATATATAATCGTGAGAGTGAATTTTTAATACGAAGGAAGCTTCTGAAAGGAGAGACAGAGACAGAGACATAGTGTTGTTGGAACTCCTTCAGATTCTCCTCGAAGTAATGACTTCTTTTTCCTTCTCTGAAATTCCTGAACGTTGATCACTTGTGTCATGTGCCCACAAGATGAACCTTCCTATATCATATATGAAGGCCAAAACTATTTTTGTTGTTAAGGTTTCTGAAGGTAATTCTTTGGCTTAGACTACTTCTTCACATGCTTGCGGTGATGTGCCTGTGTGATGTGCTCTCCAGATCTTTCTTATTATGCAGCGCCTGTCGCCTCTCTCTCCAGACTGAAATACTCCCGTCTACCTGCAGCTGGTGGTCTGTGGTGCTTGTGATGCCAGGCCATTCACTAAGTAATCTCTCCCTCCTATATGTTGTTTTTTTCCTTATCCCTTCCCCAGTGTTAGCAGAAGGGGTAGGGAGATGTGACCCATGTTAGGTGACTTTTTGGGAGGACCCTGGTAATAACCCGTGGGTGGTGATCCCAGGAAGTGAGTAACCAGTGGGTGGTGTGACCCTGATAGTGATTAACCTGTAGGTAGTGTGACTCCTGGTACTGAGAATCAGGTGGGTGGTATGACAACCGGCAGTGAGTAACCCGTGGGTGGTGTGACCTCTAGTAATGAGTAACCCTTAGGTGGTGTGACCTCTGGAAATGAGTCCCCGTGGGTGGTGTGACCTCTAGAAGTAACCCGTATGTGGTGTGACCTCTGGTAGTAACCGGTAGATTGTGTGACCTCTGGTAGTAACCCGTGCGTGGTGTGACCTCTGGTATTGAGTAACCCTTGTGTAGTGTGACCTCTGGTAGTAACCCGTGGGTGGTGTGACCTCTGGTAGTAATCAGTGGGTTGTGTGACCTCTGGTAGTAAGTAATATGTGGGTGGTGTGACCCCTGGTAGTAACTCGTGGGTGGTATGACCTCTGGTGGTGAAGAACCAAGTGGGAGGTGTGACCTCTGGTAGTAACCCGTGGGTGGAGTGACCTCTGCTATTGAGTAACCCGTGGGTGGTGTGACCTATAGTAGTGAGTAACCCGTTGGTGGTGTGACCTCTGGTAGTAACTCGTGGGTAATGTGACCTCTGATAGTAAACCGTGGGTGGTGTGACCTCTGCTATTGAGTAACCGTGGGTGGTGTGACCTATGGTAGTGAGTAACCCGTTGGTGGTGTGACCTCTGGTAGTAACTCGTTGGTGGTGAGACCTCTGGTGGTGTGACCCTGCGGTGGACCTCTGGTGTAATCCAGGTTGAGTGACCTCTGGTGTAAAGAGTAACCTGTGGGTAGTGGGACGGTAGTGAGTAACCAGGTGGGAGGTGTGACCCATGGTAGAGTGAGTAACAATGGGTGGTGAGACTTCTGGTAGTTAGTAACCCGTGGGTGGTGTGACCTCTGGTTGTGAGAAACTCTTGAGTGGAGTGACCTCTGGTAGTGAGTAACCCTTGCGTGGTGTGTCCTCTAGTAGAAACCCCGTAGCTGGAGTTCCTCTGTTAGTAACCCTTAGGTGATGTGACCACGGGTTTTTAAAACCCTTGGGTTAGTGTAACCTCTGGTAGTGAGAAACCCGTAGGTTGTGACCTCTGGTAGTTAGTAACCCGTTGGTGGGTGACCAATGGTAGTAACTCGTGGGTATAGTTACCTCTGATTTTGAACAACCGTGGGTGGTGTGATCCCTAGTAGTGAGAAACCCCGGGGGGTGGTGTGACCTCAGATAGAGAGAAACCCGTGGGTGGTGTGACCTCTAGCAGTAACCTGTGGTGGGGGTGACCTCGGGGTAGAAACCCTAGGGGGGGCATCTGGTGTAACCCGTGGGTGTTGTGCCCTTCTGGTAGTAAAAAAACCCCCGTGAGTGGTGTGACCTCTGTTAGTAGTAACGCGTTAGGGGAAAAACTCTGGTAGTTAGTAACCCATGAGTTTTGTGACCTCTGGTAGTTAGTAACCCATGAGTGGTGTGACCTCTGATTTAAGGCAACCCGTTAGTGGTGTGACCCCTAGTAGTGAGCAACCCGTGGGTAGTGTGATTTCAGGTAGTGAGCAACCCATGGGTGGTGTGACCTCTGGTAGTGAATAACCCTTGAGTAGTGTGACCTCTGTTAGTAAAAAAACCCCCGTGGGTGGTGTGACCCCTGGTAGTGAGTACCGTGTGAGTAGTGTGACCTCTGATAGTGATTAACCTGTGGCTTTTGTGACCTCTGGTAGTAACCAGTAGGTGGTGTGACCTTTAGTAATAACCCGTAGGTTGTGTGACCTCTGATAGTGTTTAACACTTGGGTGGTGTGACCTCTGGTAGTGATTAACCCTTGAGTAGTGTGACCTCTGGTAGTGAATAACCCGTGGGTGGTGTAACCTCTGGTAGTGATTAACCCTTGGGTGGTGTGACCTCTGGCAGTAACTCGTAGGTGGTGTAACATTTGGTAGTAACCCGTAGGTGGTGTTACCTCTGGCAGTGATTAACCCATGGGTGGTGGGGACCTCGGGGTTGTGAAAAACCCCTTTTGAGGGGGAGGGGGCCCTCTGGTAGTGAGAAATTTGCGTGGTGTGACCTCTATTACTGAGTAACCCGTGGGTGTTGTGACCTCTGGTAGTGAGTAACCGGTGGATGGTGTTACTTTTGGTAGTAACTCGGATGTGGTGTGTCCTCTGGTGGTGAGCAACCTGGGGTAATGTGACCTTTGGTAGTAACCCGTGGGTGGTATGACCTCTGATAGTGAGTAACCCGTGTGTGGTGTGACCTAGGGTGGTAAGCAACCCAGGGGTGGTGTGCCCCTCGGGTAGTGGGAACCCATGGGTAGTGGGGACCTCTGGTAGTGAGTAACCGGGTGGGGGAACAACTGGTAGTGGTAACCCGTGGGTGGTGTGACCTCTGGTAGTAAGTAACCCGTGGGTGGTGTGACCTCTGGTAGTAACCCGTAGGTGGTGTGACCTCTGGTAATAACCAGTAGGTGGTGTGACCTCTGGTAGTAATCCGTGGGTGGTATGACCTCTGGTATTGGTAACCGGGGGTGGTGTGACTTATGATAGTGTTTCCCCTTTTGTGGGTATGTGACCTCTGGTAGTAACCTGTGGTTAGTGTGCCCTCTGGTAGTGAGAAACCCCGTGGGTAGTTTTACCCTGGTAGTTAGAAACCCCGTTGGTAGTCTGACCAATGGAAGTAACTCGTGGGTAGAGTTACCCTGATTTTGAACAACCCGTGGGGGGTGTGACCCCTAGTAGTGAGCAACCCGTGGGTGGGGGTTTTTTCGGGAGAGTAACCGGGGGTGGTGTGACCAGCAGTAACCCGTAGGTGGTGTGCCCTTATGGTGAAACCCCGTAGGGGGTTTAGCCTCTGTTAGTGACCCGTGGGTGGTGTGACTTCTGGAGTGAGAAACCCCGTGCGTGGTGGGGACCTCTGTTAGTGGTAACGCGTTAGTGTGAACTCTGGTAGTTAGTAACCCATGGGTGGTGTGACCTCTGATTTTGGGGCAACCCGTGGGGGGGGTGACCCCTAGTAGTGAGCCACATGTGGGTGGTGGGGACCTCTGGTAGTGAATAACCCTTGAGTAGTTTTGACCTCTGTTAGTGAGAAACCCCGTGGGGGGGTGATCCCTGGTAGTAAGTACCTTGTGAGTGGTGTGCCCTCTAATAGTGATTACCCTGTGGCTTTTGTTCCTCTGGTAGTAACCCGTAGGTGGTGTGACCTTTAGTAGAACCCGTAGGTTGTGTGACCTCTGGTAGTGTTTACCCCTTTGGGGTGGTGTAACTCTTGTAGTGATTAACCCTTGGTTGGTGTGACTCTGGTAGTGAGTAACCCTTTGGTTGGTGGGCCCTTTGGTAGTGAGGAACCCGTGGGTGGTGTGACCTTTTAGTAACCTGTGGTGGGTAAAACCTCTGGTGTAACTCGTGGGTGGTGTGACCTCTGGTATTTTAACTCGTGGGTGGTGGGGCAACCCGTGGGTGGTGTGACCTCTGGTAGTGAGTAACCCGTGAGTGGTGTGTCCTCTGGTAGTGAGAAACCCTTGGTAGTGTGACCTCTGGTAGTGAGTAACCAGGTGGGTGGGATAACAACTGGTAGTGAGTAACCCGTGGGGTGGTGTGACCTCTGGTAGCAACTCTTTGTGGTGTGACCTCTGGAAGTGAGTAACCCGTGGGTGGTGGGGACCTCTAGTAGTAACCCTTTGGGTGGTTTTTATGACCTCTGATAGTGAGTAACCCGTGTGGTGTGAAAAAAGGGGTGAGCAACCCATGGGTGGTGTGACCTCGGGTGTGGGTAACCCATGGGTAGGACCTCTGGTAGTGAGTAACCAGGTGGGTGGGATAAAAACTGGGTAGT
>WNWK01048830.1:0-13412 GCA_009830355.1 Cherax destructor | reverse complement strand
GTATAGGCCAACAGGCCTGCTGCAGTGTTCATCCTTTCTTATGTTCTTTTTATGTTCTTATGTACACTTAGGCATTGCTGTCTTGGTTTAAGGTTGCTGCTTACCATAACCCCCAAGTCCTTCTCGCAATCTGTATGGCTAAGTTCTACGTTATTTAACTTATAAGTCCTTGGGTTATGGACACTCCCTTTGTTAATGCCACCTAGATCATGTCTCCCCTCATTCTTCGTCTTACAAGTGAATGTAATTTTAGGGATTTCAATCTTTCTTCATACTGAAGATTTCTAATGCTATGTATTAATTTAGTCATTCTACGCTGAATGCTTTCTAACGAATTAATATCCATTCTTTAGTTTTGGTCTCCTTACTACAGGATGGATATAGATTCATTGGAGAACATACAAAGAAGAATGACTAAAATAATTTACAGTATAAGAAATCTCCCTTATGAAGATAGACTTAGAGCGTTGAATCTCCACTCTCTGGAGAGACGTAGAATGAGGGGAGATATCATCGAGGTGTACAAGTGGATGATGGGCATAAACAAAGGAGATATTAATAAAACACTGAGGATATCGAACCAAGTAAGAACCAGAAATAACGGATTTAAATTGGATAAATTTAGATTTAGAAAGGACATAGGCAAGTACTGGTTTTCGAACAGAGTTGTAGATGCGTGGAAAAATCTTCCGAGTAGGGTGATAGAGGCTAGGACCTTGGGTGGATTTAAAAAGAGATTGGACAAATATATGAGTGGGAGGGGCTGGGTTTGATTGGTGTGTTGAGTACGGGAATAAATTCTTAGGTAGTGGTGGTTTTGATAAGGACCTGCCTTGTATGGGCCAGTAGGCCTTCTGCAGTGTTCCTCCATTCTTTAGTTCTTATGTTCTTATATGGAGACCAGAACTGAGCTGCGTATTCTAGGGGACAAGTCACTACCGTCAAATTACCGCCCAATAAGCCTGACCTCAATTGTAGGCAAATTACTAGAGTCAATTAGAACATAAAAAAGGAGGAACACTGCAGCAGGCCTGTCTAATTTACTACAGGCCTGTTGGCCCATACTAGGCAGGTCCTTCAAATTCCATCCCACTAACAGAATATTTGTTCAACCTAATTTTCAATGCTACCCAAGAAATAAGCTTTGATAATTTTATTTACTCATGTGCAATTCCCACTCAAATCCAACCCCTCTCACTCATGAATTTATCCAACCTAAATTTAAAACTACCCAAGGTCCTTGCTTAAATAACCCTATTAGGCAGACTGTTACACTCATCAACTACCCTATTTCGAAACCAATACTTTCCTATATCCTTTCTAAATCTAAACTTATCCAACTTGAATCCATTATTGCGGGTTCTCTCTTGGAGAGATACCCTCAAGACCATATTTATATCCCCTTTGTTAATACCTATTTTCCACTTGTATATCTCGATCATGTCTCCCCTCATTCTATGTCTTACAAGTGAATGTAGTTTAAGGCTCTTCAATCTTTTTTTGTAAGGAACATAAGAACATAAGAAAGGAGGAACACTGCAGCAGGCCTGTTGGCCCATACTACGCAGGTCCTTCACAATCCATCCCACTAACAGAATAATTGCCCAACCTAACTTTCAATTCTACCCAAGAAATAAGCTTTGAAGATTCTATTAACTCTAGTGCGAGTCATAAGAACATAAGAAAGGAGGAACACTGCATCAGGCCTGTTGGCCCATACTAGGCAGGTCCTTCAAATTCCATCCCACTAACAGAATATTTGTTCAACCTAATTTTCAATGCTACCCAAGAAATAAGCTTTGATAATTCTATTTACTCATGTGCGAGTCCCACTCAAATCCAACCCCTCTCACTCATGAATTTATCCAACCTAAATTTGAAACTACCCAAGGTCCTTGCTTAAATAACCCTATTAGGCAGACTGTTACACTCATCAACTACCCTATTTCGAAACCAATACTTTCCTATATCCTTTCTAAATCTAAATTTATCCAACTTGAATCCATTATTGCGGGTTCTTCTTGAGAGATATCCTCAAGACCTTATTTATATCCCCTTGTTAATACCCATTTTCCACTTGTATACCTCGATCATGTCTCCCTCATTCTACGTCTTACACGTGAATGTAATTTAAGGTTCTTCAATCTTTCTTCGTAAGGAAGATTTCTAATGCTATGTATTAATTTTGTCATTCTACGCTGAATGTTTTCTAACGAATTTATGTCCATTCTGTAATATGGAGACCAAAACTGAGCTGCGTAATCTAGGTGAGACGAAGAATGAGGGGAGGCATGATCGAGGTATATAAGTGGAAGATGGGTATTAATAAGGGGGATATAAATAAGGTCTTGAGAAAAATATACACATAAGCATTATACTGTTTATGTGTTTATTTTTCCATTGTGTCGGTATTTTATACCATTTATTTCCAAGGTCTTGAGGATATCTCTCCAAGAGAGAACCCGCAATAATGGATTCAAATTGGATAAGTTTAGATTTAGAAAAAAATATAGGAAAATATTGGTTTGGAAATAGGGTAGTTGATGAGTGGAACAGTCTGCCGTGTAGGGTCATTGAACCTAGGACCTTGGGTAGTTTCAAATTGAGGTTGGATAAATACATGAGTGAGAGGGGTTTGATTTGAGTGGGACTTGCACTTGAGTTAATAGAATCTGCAAAGCTTATTTCTTGGGAAGAATTGAAAATTAGGTTGGGCAATTATTCTGTTAGTGGGATGGATTGTGAAGGACCTGCCTAGTATGGGCCAACAGGCCTGCTGCAGTGTTAACATAAGAATATAAGAATGGAGGAACACTGCAGAAGGCCTACTGGCCCATACAAGGCAGGTCCTTATCAAAACCACCACTACCTAAGAATTTACTCCTGTACTCACGACACTAATCAAACCCAGCCCCTCCCACTCATATATTTGTCCAATCTCTTTTAAAGCCACCCAAGGTCCTAGCCTCTATCACCCTACTCGGAAGATTGTTCCACGCATCTACAACTCTGTTCGAAAACCAGTACTTGCCTATGTCCTTTCTAAATCTAAATTTATCCAATTTAAATCCGTTATTTCTGGTTCTTACTTGGTTCGATATCCTCAGTATTTTATTAATATCTCCTTTGTTTATGCCCATCATCTACTTGTACACCTCGATGATATCTCCCCTCATTCTACGTCTCTCCAGAGAGTGGAGATTCAATGCTCTAAGTCTATCTTCATACGGAAGATTTCTTATACTGTAAATCATTTTAGTCATTCTTCTTTGTATGTTCTCCAATGAATCTATATCCATCCTGTAGTAAGGAGACCAAAACTGAGCTGCATAATCCAAATGAGGTCTCACTAGTGATGTATAGAGCTGTAAAATAACTTTTGGACTTCTGTTGCTTATACTTCTTGAAATAAATCCTAGTAATCTGTTAGCCTTATTGCGCACACTTAGGCACTGTTGTCTTGGCTTATGAGTCAATAGAATCATCAAAGCTTATTTCTTAGGTAGAATTGAAAATTAGGTTGGGCAATTATTCTGTTAGTGGGATGGATTGCGAAGGACCTGCCTTATCCTTATCCTTATCACTATACCATTTTTCTTATCTGTATGCACATACAGTGCAGTAATTTTCAATTCAACAGAGTGGAAAACTGATATTATACAAACAACAATGAGCAAAAATTTCTATTTTTATTGATTAAAATAGATAAAAAAAACAAAATATTTGTTAATATCTAAAATTGAAATTAGATCGTAGAAATAAGCAATTCCAGAGTATCAAGAGCGATGGCTATCACTCACAAAAACTATTAACTGGTACTGATGATCTTCCCATCCACCATGATTATGATCTCAGACTTTTTGGGAATTGAAACAAAACTTCCTGGACGACACTTCTGTTTACAAATACTCCATTTTTTTCTCTGTGCCTTCATGTTGAGTATTTCATTCCGGTTCTCCTTCTGTAATCGACGTTGCATGGTCTTCATGACGGCAACCTCGCTGAGGGAGAACTCGCCGCTCTTAAGCTTCTCTTCAGTGAGTGATATTACATAGAGGCGATAAAGCCTTTTATTGAGGGAGCTCACTGAATGAGGGTCAGGCAATGAAGTATTCTGGCAATCCATCTTCAGTGTCGAAGTCGCAATTATATTTGTATGCGTTTTTTTTTTCTAGGAAACAGGTACAATATGGAGTACCTTCAGTATATACAAAGGTCTACCTTGCAGGTCGAGAACCACAGAAGTGTTGACATGATGATGATGACTCATAAGAACATAAGAACATAAGAAAGGAGGAACACTGCAGCAGGCCTGTTGGCCCATACTAGGCAGGTCCTTTACAATCCGTCCCACTAACAGAATATTTGCTCAACCCAATTTTCAATGCTACCCAAGAAATAATCTTTGACAATTCTACCCACTCATGCGCGAGTCCCACTCAAATATAACCCCTCTCACTCATGAATTTATCCAACCTAAATTTGAAACTACCCAAGGTCCTAGCTTCAATAACCCTACTAGGCAGACTGTTCCACTCATCAACTACCCTATTTCCAAACCAATACTTTCCTATATCCTTTCTAAATCTAAACTTATCTAACTTGAATCCATTATTGCGGGTTCTCTCTTGGAGAGATATCCTCAAGACCTTATTTATATCCCCTTTGTTAATACCCATTTTCCACTTGTATACCTCGATCATGTCTCCCCTCATTCTACGTCTTACAAGTGAATGTAATTTTAGGGTCTTCAATCTTTCTTCGTAAGGAAGATTTCTAATGCTATGTATTAATTTAGTCATTCTACGCTGAATGTTTTCTAACGAATTTATGTCCATTCTGTAATATGGAGACCAGAACTGAGCTGCGTAATCTAGGTGAGGCCTTACTAATGATGTATAAAGCTGTAATATAACCTCTGGACTTCTGTTGCTAACACTTCTTGATATAAATCCCAGTAATCTATTTGCCTTATTACATACGCTTAGGCATTGCTGTCTTGGTTTAAGGTTGCTGCTTACCATCACCCCCAAGTCCTTCTCGCAATCTGTATGGCTAAGTTCTACGTTATTTAACTTATAAGTGCTTGGGTTATGGACACTCCCGAGCTTCAGAACCTTGCATTTATCTACATTGAACTGCATCTGCCACTTTTCTGACCACGAATTAAGTTTGTCTAAATCTTCCTGAAGTTCTATGACATCTATGTTTGAATCAATTATCCTACCTATCTTCGTGTCGTCGGCGAATTTGCTCATATCACTAGTAATTCCCTCATCAAGGTCATTGATATATATTATAAATAACAATGGGCCTAAGACTGATCCCTGTGGAACACCACTTGTTACAAGTCCCCATTCGGATTTAACCCCATTTATGCACACTCTCTGCTTCCTATTGGTGAGCCATGACTCGATCCATGACAGCACTTTTCCCCCAATGCCATGAGCTGCCACTTTCTTTAACAGTCTCTGGTGCGGTACTCTATCAAAAGCCTTACTAAAGTCTAAATAAACAATATCGAATTCTTTATCGTGATCAACAGCCTCAAAAGCTTTACTGAAGAAGGTTAATAAATTAGATAGGCAGGAACGGCCCCTCGTGAATCCATGCTGGGTATCATTAATCAAATTATGGTTATCTAGATGGCTTCTAATAATATCAGCTATAATTGACTCTAGTAATTTGCCTACAATTGAGGTCAGGCTTATTGGGCGGTAATTTGACGGTAGTGACTTGTCCCCTGCTTTAAAAATAGGAATTACATTAGCCATCTTCCACATATCAGACACTACACCTGTTTGAAGAGATAAATTAAAAATGTTAGATATTGGTTCACAGAGTTCCATTTGCATTCCTTAAGAACCCTTGCAAAAGCTCATCAGGACCCGGCGATTTATTTTGTTTCAGTCGGTCCAGCTGTTTCATAATCATTTCGCTAGTGACTGTGATATTACATAATTTATCTTCTTCTGGGCCTCTGTAAAAATTAATTACTGGGATATTATTAATGTCTTCCTGTGTGAAAACCGAGAGAAAATAATTATTAAAAATAGAGCACATATCATTCTCCTTGTCAGTAAGATGCCCAAAGTTATTTTTAAGGGGACCTATCTTATCCCTAACTTTTGTTCTATAAACCTGGAAAAAACTTTTTGGGTTAGTTTTTGAATCCCTAGCAACTTTAATTTCATAGTCCCGTTTAGCTTTTCTTATTCCCTTTTTAACGTCCCTCTTAATGTCAGTATACTGATTTATAAGATGACCCTCACCTCTTTTATGCGCCTATAAATTCCTTTCTTCTGCCCTAAAAGATATTTGAGCCTATTATTCATCCATTTTGGGTCATTTCTACTTGATCTAATTTCTTTATACGGGATAAATGTTCTTTGGGCAGCCTGTATAGTGTTAAGAAAACTGTCATATTGATACCTCTCTTCTTCACCCCAGTCCACAGTTGATAAGTGTTCTCTAAGTCCATTATAATCTGCTAAGCGAAAATCTGGGACCATTACTGAATTATCCCTACTATCATACATCCATTCAATGCTAAAGGTAATTGACTTGTGGTCGCTTGAGCCGAGTTCCTCTGTAATTTCTAAATTATTAACAAGGGTTTCCTTGCTTGCCAGAACCAAGTCAAGTAGGTTATTTCCCTTGTAGGTTCTGTTACAAACTGCTTCAAAAAGCAATCCTGAACTACTTCTAAAAAGTCGTTAGATTCTAAATTCCCTGTCATGAAATTCCAATCAATCTGACTAAAGTTAAAGTCCCCTAGAATTACTACGTTATCGTGTCTTGTGGCCTTAACAATTTCCTCCCAAAGTAGTCTCCCATTGAGGCCCATATCCTCGGGAATAGGCAGTGCTCCCCACCAAATCTCAGGAATTCTCGCTAAACACCTCTCCAAACTTTTGGGCACCATCAGTCCAGCACATCTCAAACACTCTGGTGACCTTCTCAATCGAATTCGCAACATCAACATCAGAAACAAGAAACTCTCCAGCCTTGATGTAACATCCCTATTCACCAAAGTACCTACTACACAAGCTATCGATCTCTTGCGCAGGAAAATTGACGACTCGCTTGATCTTCCTCTTCCAGCCAGCGATTTCATCGACCTTGTTGAACTATGTGTGGGCTTTACATGTTTCTCTTTCGAAAACCAACTCTTTCAGCAAACTTTTGGACTACCCATGGGATCGCCACTTAGTGCCGTCCTTGCGAACCTATATATGGAACATTTGGAAGCCGAGCGATTTTCCACTATTATTCCCTCTTCTGTCACCTGGCTTCGTTATGTTGACGACATTCTCATCATAACTCCCAGACGCTTCAACGTTCAAGCTCTCCAACACGAACTCAACCAGGTTGAGCCATCAATCCAGTTTACACTAGAAGAAGAAGTCGACAATACTCTTCCTTTCCTTGATGTTCTTCTCTGCAAAGCTGACCATGAACTTCGTTTTAAAGTCTATCGAAAACCTACCAATCAACACGATCTTCTCCACTTCTACTCTCACCACGACACCAAAATTAAACGTGGTGTAATTATAGGCTTTTTCCTGCGCGACTCAGAATCTGCAGCAGTGAGTTCCTTGAAGAAGAATGCTCCCTCATTGAACAAGTTTTTCCAAACTTCACTATCCTCGTCACTTCATTAGAGACTGCAGACGACGGGCATTAAACATCTTCAACACACCCAGAGAAGACACTGCTGAGAAGAGATACATAGTCCTTCCCACCAACTCCATTTCCAAACAAGTTTCCAACATTTTTCTAAGACCTCATTCCGAGTATCCACCTCCACATCCACCACCATTAAGGACATTACCAGTAACAGACAGGAAAAGCTTCAATCCACGGCAGGGGTATACACAATCCCTTGTAATGGCTGCAGCAAATTATACGTTGGCGAAACATCCAGAGACCTACAAACACGCATTTCAGAACACCAGTACGCAGGCAGATCTGACGACTCAAGAAATGCCTGTGTTCAACACCGAAATTTACACAACCATTTAATCAACTACAGAAACGCAAGACTCATCGCCAGAGAAGACAACACGCAATACCGAAGAATCCTAGAATCATCACTCATCTGTATATCCAACAACTTCAACCAGAACAACGGCTTCTACAACATAGCTGAACCTATTGCCAAGAAACTTCTTCAACGCTATCCCACCTAGAACTCAAGAATGGTACACTGCAGGTCCTTTAAGTCACACTATGTTTTTAACTATCACACTACTTTTTAAGACTCACATGCAGCTTTCTCCACCTGACCACCTGACCCAGCATTCTCCACCTGACTGTACCCTATATATATCTCCATGTTGCTCAATATCCAGGTAGATCTGTCTGTGACTCGATAAAGCCCACTGCGTGGGCGAAACGTTGTCAATAAAGGATCACATTATACTGCTTATGTGTTTATTTTTCCATTGTGTCGGTATTTTATACCATTTATTTCCACTCCACCTTATAATGGTAAGTGGGAGTGAGGTGTTGCATGTTTCCTTTCTCTGCAGGCCTACCCTCCCCCCCACTAAAACCCAACCCCTCTCACTCATGTATTTATATAATCTATGGAAATAAATGGTATAAAATACCGACACAATGGAAAAATAAACACATAAGCAGTATAATGTGATCCTTTATTGACAACGTTTCGCCCACGCAGTGGGCTTTATCGAGTCACAGACAGATCTACCTGGAAAATGAGCAACATGGAGATATATATAGGGTACAGTCAGGTGGAGAATGCTGGGTCAGGTGGAGAAAGCTGCATGTGAGTCTTAAAAGTAGTGTGATAGTTGAAAACATAGTGTGACTTAAAGGACCTGCAGTGTACCATTCTTGAGTTCTAGGTGGGATAGCGTTGAAGAAGTTTCTTGGCAATAGGTTCAGCTATGTTGTAGAAGCCGTTGTTCTGGTTGAAGTTGTTGGATATACAGATGAGTGATGATTCTAGGATTCTTCGGTATTGCGTGTTGTCTTCTCTGGCGATGAGTCTTGCGTTTCTGTAGTTGATTAAATGGTTGTGTAAATTTCGGTGTTGAACACAGGCATTTCTTGAGTCGTCAGATCTGCCTGCGTACTGGTGTTCTGAAATGCGTGTTTGTAGGTCTCTGGATGTTTCGCCAACGTATAATTTGCTGCAGCCATTACAAGGGATTGTGTATACCCCTGCCGTGGATTGAAGCTTTTCCTGTCTGTTACTGGTAATGTCCTTAATGGTGGTGGATGTGGAGGTGGATACTCGGAATGAGGTCTTAGAAAAATGTTGGAAACTTGTTTGGAAATGGAGTTGGTGGGAAGGACTATGTATCTCTTCTCAGCAGTGTCTTCTCTGGGTGTGTTGAAGATGTTTAATGCCCGTCGTCTGCAGTCTCTAATGAAGTGACGAGGATAGTGAAGTTTGGAAAAACTTGTTCAATGAGGGAGCATTCTTCTTCAAGGAACTCACTGCTGCAGATTCTGAGTGCGCGCAGGAAAAAGCCTATAATTACACCACGTTTAATTTTGGTGTCGTGGTGAGAGTAGAAGTGGAGAAGATCGTGTTGATTGGTAGGTTTTCGATAGACTTTAAAACGAAGTTCATGGTCAGCTTTGCAGAGAAGAACATCAAGGAAAGGAAGAGTGTTGTCGACTTCTTCTTCTAGTGTAAACTTGATTGATGGCTCAACCTGGTTGAGTTCGTGTTGGAGAGCTTGAACGTTGAAGCGTCTGGGAGTTATGATGAGAATGTCGTCAACATAACGAAGCCAGGTGACAGAAGAGGGAATAATAGTGGAAAATCGTTCGGCTTCCAAATGTTCCATATATAGGTTCGCAAGGACGGCACTAAGTGGCGATCCCATGGGTAGTCCAAAAGTTTGCTGAAAGAGTTGGTTTTCGAAAGAGAAACATGTAAAGCCCACACATAGTTCAACAAGGTCGATGAAATCGCTGGCTGGAAGAGGAAGATCAAGCTACCCAAGTTTGTAGCTTCAATAACCCATTCTTCATCCTACAAGTGAATGTAATTTAAGGAACTTCAATCTTTCTTCATACGGAAGATTAATGCTGAAAGTTTTCAACGAATTTATATCCATTTTGAAAAATGGAGACCAGAACTGATCCGCATAATCTAGGTGAGGCCTAACTAATGATGTATAAAGCTGTAGTATAACCACAGCTTACAATTCTTGATATAATAACATTAGAAAGGAGGAACACTTCACAATCAATCCCACTAACAGAGCTACCCAGGTGAAGGACCTGCCTAGTATGGGCCAACATGCCTGTTGCAGTGTTCCTCCTTTCTTATGTTCTTATAAGAAAGGAGGAACACTGCAGCAGGCCTGTTGGCCCATACTAGGCATGATATGTAATATCACAGTCACTAGCGAAATGATTATGAAACAGCTGGACCGACTGAAACAAAATAAATCGCCGGGTCCTGATGAGCTTTTTGCAAGGGTTCTTAAAGAATGCAAAATGGAACTCTGTGAACCAATATCTAACATTTTTAATTTATCTCTTCAAACAGGTGTAGTGTCTGATATGTGGAAGGTGGCTAATGTAATTCCTATTTTTAAAGCAGGGGACAAGTCACTACCGTCAAACTACGCCCAATAAGCCTGACCTCAATTGTAGGCAAATTACTAGAGTCAATTATAGCTGATATTATTAGAAGCCATCTAGATAACCATAATTTGATTAATGATACCCAGCATGGATTCACGAGGGCCGTTCCTGCCTATCTAATTTATTAACCTTCTTCAGTAAAGCTTTTGAGGCTGTTGATCACGATAAAGAATTCGATATTGTTTATTTAGACTTTAGTAAGGCTTTTGATAGAGTACCACACCAGAGACTGTTAAAGAAAGTGGCAGCTCATGGCATTGGGGAAAAGTGCTGTCATGGATCGAGTCATGGCTCACCAATAGGAAGCAGAGAGTGTGCATAAATGGGGTTAAATCCGAATGGGGACTTGTAACAAGTGGTGTTCCACAGGGATCAGTCTTAGGCCCATTGTTATTTATAATATATATCAATGACCTTGATGAGGGAATTACTAGTGATATGAGCAAATTCGCCGACGACACGAAGATAGGTAGGATAATTGATTCAAACATAGATGTCATAGAACTTCAGGAAGATTTAGACAAACTTAATTCGTGGTCAGAAAAGTGGCAGATGCAGTTCAATGTAGATAAATGCAAGGTTCTGAAGCTCGGGAGTGTCCATAACCCAAGCACTTATAAGTTAAATAACGTAGAACTTAGCCATACAGATTGCGAGAAGGACTTGGGGGTGATGGTAAGCAGCAACCTTAAACCAAGACAGCAATGCCTAAGCGTACGTAATAAGGCAAATAGATTACTGGGATTTATATCAAGAAGTGTTAGCAACAGAAGTCCAGAGGTTATATTACAGCTTTATACATCATTAGTAAGGCCTCACCTAGATTACGCAGCTCAGTTCTGGTCTCCATATTACAGAATGGACATAAATTCGTTAGAAAACATTCAGCGTAGAATGACTAAATTTATACATAGCATTAGAAATCTTCCTTACGAAGAAAGATTGAAGACCCTAAAATTACATTCACTTGTAAGACGTAGAATGAGGGGAGACATGATCGAGGTATACAAGTGGAAAATGGGTATTAACAAAGGGGATATAAATAAGGTCTTGAGGATATCTTCCAAGAGAGAACCGCAATAATGGATTCAAGTTAGATAAGTTTAGATTTAGAAAGGATATAGGAAAGTATTGGTTTGGAAATAGGTAGTTGATGAGTGGAACAGTCTGCCTAGTAGGGTTATTGAAGCTAGGACCTTGGGTAGTTTCAAATTTAGGTTGGATAAATTCATGAGTGAGAGGGTTGGATTTGAGTGGGACTCGGCATGAGTGGGTAGAATTGTCAAAGCTTATTTCTTGGGTAGCATTGAAAATTGGGTTGAGCAAATATTCTGTTAGTGGGACGGATTGTGATGGACCTGCCTAGTATGGGCCAACAGGCCTGCTGCAGTGTTCCTCCTTTCTTATGTTCTTAATTCGTCCCACTATAAGAATATTTGCTCAACCCAGTGTTCCTCCTTTCTTATGTTCTTATGTTCTTATGTAAGCATTGATAATTCTATTTACTTATGTGCGAGTCCCACTCAAATCCAGCCCTCTCATTCATGAATTTATCCAACCTAAATATGAAACTACGCAAGGTCATTGCTTCAATAACCCTACTAGGCAGACTGTTCCACTCATCAACTACCTTATTTCCAAACAAATACTTTCCTATATCTTTTCTAAATCTAAACTTAACTAATTTGAATCCATTATTGTGGGTTCTCTCTTGGAGAGA
Organism: Cherax destructor; assembly: GCA_009830355.1. Classification (NCBI taxonomy): domain Eukaryota; kingdom Metazoa; phylum Arthropoda; class Malacostraca; order Decapoda; family Parastacidae; genus Cherax; species Cherax destructor. Next base: position 1,057 of record WNWK01048830.1, on the reverse strand, counting down.
TATCCTCAAGACCTTATTTATATAAGAACATAAGAAAGGAGGAACACTGCAGCAGGCCTGTTGGCCCATACTAGGCATGTCCTTCACATTCCATCCCACTAACAGAATATTTGTTCAACCTAATTTTCAATGCTACCTAAGAAATAAGCTTTGATAATTTTATTTACTCATGTGCAATTCCCACTCAAATCCAACCCCTCTCACTCATGAATTTATCAAACCTAAATTTAAAACTACCCAAGGTCCCTGCCTCAATAACCCCACTAGGCAGACTGTTCCACTCCTCAACTACCCTATTTCCAATCAAATACTTTCCTATATCCCTTCTAAATCAAAACTTATCTAAGTTGAATCCATTATTGCGGGTTCTCTCTTGGAGAGATACCCTCAAGACTTTATTTATATCCCCTTTGTTAATACCCATTTTCCACTTGTATACCTCGATCATGTCTCCCCTCTTTCTACGTCTTACAAGTGAATGTAATTTAAGGGTCTTCAATCTTTCTTCGTAAGGAAGATTTCTAATGCTATGTATTAATTTAGTCATTCTACGCTGAAAGTTTTCTAACGAATTTATGTCCATTCTGTAATATGGAGACCAGAACTGAGCTGCATAATCTAGGTGAAGCCTTACTAATAATGTATAAAGCTGTAATATAACCTCTGGACTTCTGTTGCTAACACTTCTGGATATAAATCCCAGTAATCTATTTACCTTAGGGACATGGAAAAATAAACACATAAGCAGTATAATGTGATCCTTTATTGACAACGTTTCGCCCACGCAGTGGGCTTTATCGAGTCAGACAGATCACAGTAGATCTGTCTGTGACTGATAAAGCCCACTGCGTGGGCAACGTTGTCAATAAAGGATCACATTATACTGCTTATGTGTTTATTTTTCCATTGTGTCGGTATTTTATACCATTTATTTCCACCTTAGGGACATGCCTGCTGAATGTCATATACAGGGTTTTAAATTGTTCCAAGTAGACATAAGTTTGGGGAAGGGGTTTGGAGTGGCACTGTATGTCCGAGATCGCTTGAACTGTTGCAT
>WNWK01048829.1:0-13413 GCA_009830355.1 Cherax destructor | reverse complement strand
TATGCTGGGAGGCAGTTGAACAGTTTGGGCCCTGACATTTATTTTTGGGGCCTCTAATTAGTGGCCCCCCCTTGGGGGATCACATCGCCTGCCGAGTTTTTTTTTTTTATGGGAGTGACACTCGTGTGCAAGTTTGGCCCAACCCCCAATTTTCCAATGTATTAAAAGTTTCTCCCCCCGCATTCCGGGAGAAAAGGTTTGGAACTTCAAGCGCCCAGTAATTGAGGGGTTTTATTGCTTTTCTGCCGGAAAGTTCTTGATTTTTTCGGGTGCAAATTTCACCTGCCTTAAAAGGGGCAGTTAGGGGCAGCAATAACAGCCTAGTAAAAAGGACCTGAAAGTGTCAACTGGGGGACACCCCGGTTTTTAAAAAGGTTCTATTATCCATCCTTATTTTTCTGGGATGCAGTACAGTGTTATGGTCTTTGAAGGTGAGATCCCTGTCATGATCACCCCAGGTCTTTGACATTTTTTTCTCTATTGTGTGGTTGGAATTTGTTTTATACCCGTGAGTTTTTAATTTACCCCGTTTTCCTTCGGAGTAATTAAAATTTTCCCATCATTGAACTTATTTTTTTTTCCAGCCCTTTAAAATTTGGTTGATGTCTGTTGGAGTCTTCAGTGTCTTCAATGGTAGACATTCATGCAGATTCGGGTGTCATCTGGGGAAGCCCGGCCGTCTACCTGGAGTCTACCGGGAGAGAATTCCAGGGGTAAACCCCCCCGGGCCGGTCTGTCCCCCGGCCCCCCTGTTGGCCGAGCCTGATCAACCAGGCGTTGCTGGCCGCACCCCAACGAAACCACAGCCCGGCTGATCGGGTACCACTTTAGGTGCCGTCCAGTGCCCGAAGACAGCCGGGGTTGTTGGAACCCCCCGATGTATGCTGGGGGGCAGTTGAACAATCTTGGGCCTCCCCCTTTTTGTGTTGCCCTCAACGTGCTAGTGGCCCCCCTGCTCTTCTTGGGGGGGTGAAACCCCCTGCCGAGTCTTTTTTCTTTCGTGGGAGTTTTTTGTGTGCAATTTGGTACTAACCCTCGAAAATTTTCCATGTGTATATAAAATGTATCTCCCGCCTCGTTCTAGAGGACAGGTTTAGGAATTTCTTCCCAATTAGGGGTTTTTCCATTATGCGTGGGGGAAGGTTTTGCACATTTTCAAGGTCAGAATTTCCCCGCCTTGAAAGGTGCAGTTGTGTAAAAATATTCCGTGATAGAACAAGGATCTGAAAGTGTCAACATGGGCTTGGCATCCCTGGTTTTGAAGGTTTCAATTTTCCTGTTTTTTGAGCAGATGAATTCACATTGTTATGGTCCTTAAGGGGATCCTCTGACATGATCACCCAGGTCTTTGACATTAGTTAGGGGGGGAAATTTTTTCCCAAATTTTTTTTCCCCCGTTTTCCGTATCGGAATTGGGGAAATTTTTCATCATTGAACTTTATTGTTTTTTTTTTTTTGCACCCTTTGTTTGGTTTATGTTTTGGAGTTTGGGGGAACGGGGAATTTTTATACAGAGGGGGGTCTTCAAAGGAAGAAAGCACTGTGGCTTTTCCCTGCAATTTTTGATATAATTTTGGGGAATGGAGGGAGAAAGGCTTTGGAACAAAATTTTTTTCATAGGCCCAGACTTTTCTCTTTGACTACTACTTTTGTTTCTACGTGTTAGGAAATTATAGATCCATCTACCAATTTTCCTGTTTTCCTTTATCACGCATTTTATGTGCTATTACACCATGGGCACACTTGTCAAAGGCTTTTGCAAAATCTGTGTATATAACCGCATTTGTTTATTTCTAGAGCATCCAGGCCTTGTCAGGGTCCAGTAGTTGGGACAGACAGGAGCGGCCTGTTTTTAAACCCATGCTGCCCCGGGTTGGAATTGATGGGTATCAAAGGGTGGCGATCTTTCTTTTTAAAAAACCCTTTAAGATTTTTTGATAGGGGACCCCAAATTTGGTCTGTAGTTTTTGCTATTTTTACCCCCCTTTGTGGGGGGGGGCTATGTCTTTTTTTTGACGGGGAAACCCAGGTCCATGCCCCCCCCCAAGGATTTAAAAGATGTGATGGGGGTTTTGCAGTTTTGAGAAAGGATTCCATGAGTCGGGCCCGGGGAGCGGAGGCATAGTCTTTTTGCCTTTTGAAGTCTTTGGCGTCGGGTGATGCAAAAAGGATGTTTCAACTTGGCAAAAAAATCATTTGGTTTTGATTTTCATCGGTTTTGGGGTTAAAAAAGGGCGGCTTTTTGGGGTTTAAAATAATCACTCTTTTCCTTGCCATCTTTGGCCCACCGGGGTTTAAGGGGGGCCCAAACGGTTGGTTCCGTTTTTGATTTTGGGGGGAAAAAATTTTTTTGGGTTTCTTTAATTTTTTATGGCCTTATTTTTCCGTGTTCTTGTTCCCCCAAGATTCCTTCTTTTTTTAATTCAGTTTTATTTCTCTTTTTGGGCCCCCCTCGTTTTGAGATTTTCCGAGCCTCCTTTATTCCCTTCGCCTTTTGGGGGAGCCCTTCCCATTTTGCATCTTCCCTTTTTTTTGGGGGGCCTTGACAAACCCGTACCACAGAGAATTTTTTCTGACATGGTTGGGACCGTATGCTTGGAATTTCCCAGTTTATATTTTAGGACTTTTTTTTCCCCCTTTTTTTTTGTTATTAAGGGAAATTTTTGGGAAAAACCCCCCTCCCCTGAAAATTTTGTTGATCGGGGCCCCCACTTTGGGATCATTTTTGGATTGAGTATTTTTTTTTTGATTGATGACATTTCGATCAATCATCATTTTGGTAAGTTTAGGTCCAGGATTTTAACTTTGGGGTTATTTGGGGGTTTGGGAACTTGGTAAGTTTAAAAATTCATGAGGTAATTTTCATCGAGCTCCTCCAGGATTCTGTCCACATTTTTGAATTTCCCCTCCTTTTTTAGGTGCCTGAGGTTGAAACCCCCAGAGCAAGAGTTGGGGGGATAAGTTTTTCCAAATTAATTTTAAATTTCCTAAATTTTGGGACGTTATCCGGGGCTTGGGGGAAAACCCCACAACCAGGTTTTGATTCTCGCCTTTATTGCAATATTTAAAACTACATCATTTGGGGGAAGAGTTCTGAATTTGGGGCCTGGAAAAAAGGCCAACCCCCCTTTTGCCTTTCACTCTGTCACACCGTATAGGTTGAGCCGGACCCCTTTTCCCCTTGTCCAAGTGATCTTTTGGGGGGCTCTGGAAATTTTAAAAATAGCATTTGACCTGAAACCAAAAAGGTACCTTGTTGTTTGTTGCTGGCTTTAGACCCTGTATATTAGCAAAGATGAATGTAGTTGGTTGGTGGTATTGGGGTTTGGGGGGGTTTTTTTTCCTGGCTCTAATATCTGTTTAATGGGGGAGGCCCCTGACGTGATTCCACCCCAGAAATGATTGAAAAAGGTGTACAATTTCTGTCATTTCCTGCCAGCTTTTTTTCCTTTGGCACTAAAAAACCCCTCTCCCGGATCCTGGGTCCCTGATTTTGCCATGGTCTGGATGTTCTTTCCCTGCCCCCTTTTGGTGGTATGCCGGCAATATAAGTTATAGCACTGTCTTTTCCCGAATTGATGTGGAATTTAGGGGGAAAAAAATTACAGGACGGGAGGTTGCATTTGCCTGTTTCATTGGGGGAAGGATTTTTGGGGGGGTTAATTTCATGTCCCATCTGATTTCCCAGATTTTCCTGCCTGCAGATACCAAATTAAATATTCACATAGGCCTGGTTTCCGTTTGTTTTTTTTTTGTGACTGTGTTCCCCCTTTTGGGGGGTGTTCCTGTTCTGTCTGTCTTCGTTACTATTGCTAAAATGGAGCCTTCAACTGTTTCCAGTAATTTTTCTTCAGTATTTCCCGGGATCCCCTTTTTACTATCTAGTGTTATTGCTAGTTTGTAAACTGTTTTGTGTGTCCATCTACACCTTTTTTCCCCCCATTTATTTCACTAGAGCTACTGTCCCCTTCCGGTCACCATCATTTATTTCAACATTGTACCAGGGGGGTAGCACCATTCCCTTTTTTATTTAATTTTAGAAATGTCATGTTTTTGAAGTCCGATTTGGGTTGTCACTTTTAATGATGGATTTTTTTTTCCCATTCTCTCATTTGGCATACCCCAAAAAACTTCCCCCTTTTTAATATCTCGGGGGGGAGCTTGGGGAACCCAAAAAGGGGGGGGCATTTAACCAAAAAAAGAGAACCATGCAGAGGAAGTTTGCTTGTTAGGTTGCATATTAACAGGGTTTCATGATTGATTTTGTTGGTTTTTTTTCTGTAAACTACTAATAGGTTCCAAAAGGGGATCCGCATTTGATGTATCTATTTTATTTGCATGTGTAAGGTTTGGAAATTTACCTCGTAAAATTTTTTAAATGTTATTTTTGGGGTTTGATAAGGTCCCCCAAAAATCCTCCCTTATTGAATCCGGCTGGTACCAGTTTTTAATCCAGTCAATGGTTCCCCTTTTTTTTTGGGTCTGACGAGATCCAGTGATATCCCCCGTCATGTTTTGAATAAGGGTGAGGAAAGGGTGGGGGGGGGGACGGCCTTTGGAAAGGGGGCCCCCGGGGGACCCAGACTTTACCTGTTGACATACCCTTTTTGTTCTACTTGTTAGGAAATTTAAACCATTCCAATTTTCTTGTTATTCCTTTATCACGCATTTTGTGTGCTATCACACCATGGTCACACTTATCAAAGGCTTTTTGCAAAGTCTGTGTATATAACATCTGCATTCTGTTTGTCTTCTAGAGCATCCAGGACCTTGTCAGTGGTCCAGTAGTTGGGACAGACAGGAGCGACTGCTCCTAAACCCATGCTGCCCTGGGTTGTGTAATTGATGGTTATCTAGATGAGTGGCGATCTTGCTTCTTAGAACCCTTTCAAAGATTTTTATGATATGGGACGTTAGCGCTATTGGTCTGTAGTTCTTTGACATTGCTTTACTGCTGCCTTTGTGGAGTGGGGCTATGTCTGTTGTTTTTTGTAACTGCGGGACGACTCCAGTGTCCATGCTCCCTCTCCATAGGATGTTAAAAGCACATGATGAACACTGAGTTCCATGAGGCGGGGCCTGGAGTGGAGTACATGGGCATGTCATTTATCGCCTTTTCGAAGTCATGTGGTGTCAGGGTAATGTCAGATAGGCTTGCGTCTACCAGGTTCTGTGGCACTCTCATAAAAAATTCATTTAGGTCTTCAACTTTTAGTCTGGTTAACGGCTCACTAAAAACTGAGTCATACTGGGACTTTAGTAACTCATTTCCTTGCTGTCATCTGTGTAAGACCCATCTTGTTTTAGTAGGGGCCCAATACTGGATGTTGTTCTCGACTTTGTTTTGGCATAAGAATAGAAATACTTTGGGTTTCTTTCAATTTCATTTATGGCTTTTAGTTCTTCCCGCGTTTCTTGATTCCTGTAAGATTCCTTTACTTTTAATTCGATGTTTGCTATTTCTCTGACCAGTGCCTCCCTACGTATTTCAGATATATTTGCCTCTTGTAGCCGCTCTGTTATTCTTTGCCTTCGCCTGTATAGGGAGCGCCTCTCTCTTTCTAGTTTACATCTCCTTCTTTTCCTTAAGGGAATTTGCCTTGAGCAAACCTCAAGTGCCACAGAGTTAATTTGTTCTAGACATAGGTTAGGATCCGTGATGCTTAGGCTATCTTCCCACTTTATATCATTTAGGATTTGGTTTACTTGGTCCCACCTTATGTTTTTGTTATTGAAGTTGAAATTGGAGAAGGCTCCCTCGCGACTGATCACATTTTGTCGATCTGGGGCCCCGCTCATGCATGTCTGGACCTCTATTATGTTGTGATCTGAGTATATAGTTTTTTATATGATGACATTTCGTATCAGATCATCATTGTTAGTGAAGATGAGGTCCAGTGTATTCTCCAATCTTGTAGGCTCTATTATTTGCTGGTTTAAGGTGAATTTGCTGCAGAGATTTAAAAGCTCATGTGTGTGTGAGTTTTCATCTGAGCTGCCTCCTGGTGTTATCTCTGCTACCACATTATTTGCAATATTCCTCCATTTTAGGTGCCTTAGGTTGAAGTCCCCCATGAGCAAGATGTTGGGGGCAGGGGCTGGAAGGTTTTCCCGACATTGGTCAATTTTCAAAGCTGTTCCTGGAATTGTTGGGACGTTGCATCCGGAGGCTTGTATACAACCCGATGACCAGGTTTTGAATCTCGATCTTACTGCTAAAACTTCAACTACATCATTTGAGGCATTTAGTAGTTCTGAGCATATAAGTGTCTCTGTGATATACAGGCCAACACCCCCTTTTGCCTGTTCACTCTGTCACATCTGTATAGGTTGTAGCCAGGGATCCATATTTCATTGTCCCAAATGATCCTTTATGTGGGTCTCTAGAAAGCCCCAAACATTGCATTTGACTCTGTAAGCAGTCCACGAATGTAAGTCCTTGTTGTTTGTTGCTGGCTTTAGACCCTTATATTAGCAAAGATGAATGTCATTGGATTGGTGGTATTGGTGGTATGGGGAGGGCTTTTTTCCTGGCACTAATATCTGTTGTTCTGGAGTGGAGGCTACTGACTGTGGTTCCATTCCCGAAATGATTCAGTTGGTGTACGATTTCTGTCATTTCCTGCCAGCTTTTTTCCCTTCCTTGCCTAAAACCTCTCTGGGGCTTTGGCTAGGTTTTCCCATGGTCTGGATGTTCTGTGTCGTCTTGTACCCTTTAGGTGGTGTGCCTGGCAAATAGGTTATAGCCTTTTTCTTTCCTGTATAATTAGAATGTCGCTTCGTAGTTGTACGTCTGGCAGTAGCTGGTGATTGAATGTCAGTCAGCCATGTTTAAATGTTCACTTCCACCCCCCACCTGGCACTGAGGGAAAAAATCGACACTAAATACATTACAGACCTGTCAGTTTCCTTTATTTTTGTTGATTAGGTTTCCTTATGTTGAGTTCACATTAACACTGTGCAGTTGATATGGGAGTCAGTCACTTCAGTTAGTTGAAAACGTTGCTTGTCAGGATTGTACGTCTGGTAGCAGGTCTGGTATTTGTATGCCGGTCTCCTTTTGGTCATATTTGGTCCATTTCGCTGTAGTCACCGTCAGTTTTCTTGTCACTGTAAGTTCCTTGTATGTTGTTACAACAGTTCCTGCAAATAGACCATTGTGGAGTCTCCGGCCCAGGGAATGGCAAAAAATAGGAGAGCCTTGTTGTTGCTGCCTGGTGCCGGACCCCCGGGCTGCAGGTTGTTCTAATATTATGACATGTTTTTAAACCCATTAGATTGCTCCCCTAATCCCAGGGAAGTCAGTGGCTCTCCTTGCATTTCCCAGTTTAGATTGTAATTAAAAATTTGAAAACTTGAACAAATAAATATTTGAATTTGAACTAAGCATCCCAGGGGGGGGGTGAGCACATGCCCCCTCAGGGAGACGCTTGCCCCGGGCAACCCCCTCACTTCCTTCCCGGGGGCACAAAGCAGGAAATTGGTTTTTGGCCCCCCCCAAAATTAAATTCAAATTCAAATTGATTTTAAATTCAAATTCAAATTGATTTTTTTCCCGAAAAAATACAATGTGTTTTTTACATTTTAAGGACAAAGGACTATAATTAAAAAGAGGGTTTAGCATACACTGTTACCATCCAATGTATTTTTACCCATTATATATATTATGTAAAATTTAAAAAATTTTGCAAATAATCATTACAGTTGTGGGGGGTGTAGACAAAAAATTTTGCTCATTGCTTTATAATTTGTTCATGAGAAAAACCCCATGTACAGACGTGAAATTTTTCCCATGATTCATTACCTTGTAATAGTGAATTCATTACCATTGTACCTTTTTCAGCAAATCAAAACTTTGGGGGCCCGTCTCGGGACCCAAAAATTTTGTAATCTGCAAATATTTTGAACTTGTCAGTTTGGGACCATCTGAGTTCACCCCCTTTTTGTAATTTGCCCAGCTATCAAACTTGCTATCAAAGCCTTGACCCCCCCCTTCACTGATCGCTACTGGGTCCCCCTCTCTCTCCCTGTCCAGAGTTTTACCATACCCCCGTTTTAAAGCTTGTAGGGTTTTCCTGCCTCCACTATATCACGGGGGCCCTATTCCCTTCCGACTACATATGACTAAAAAATATTCCCCTAACATCCCTTTACTCTTTTTGGGTCTTCTTTTTCCCCAATTTTGGGACCCCTTGTTTCTGTGCCCCCTCTCGGGAACATTTTGTCTCAGGCCACCTTTTTATTCCCGCAGTATTTTGTTTTGTCGTTACTTTTTTCCCCCCCAACCCCCCCTATCCTCCAGTGTCGTCAGTCCGTTTCCCCCTTTGCCTTTTCCCCCAAAAGGGCTTTTCCCCCGAGTTTGGGGAAAAAACTTTGTTGAAAACCCTTTTTCAATTTTTCCTTTTTTTAGGGTTTTACCAGGTGTGGGTTCCCCAAAATGGGTGCTACCCAGTAGGGGTGAGTAAAAGGACAGTGTCTTGAAGTTTCCCCTTTTAAGGTATAAACTCTACCAACAAATCCACATACCCCAAAAATAAAAAAGAAAAAAATAGGGAAAGCCTTGCTGTGGGTGAAAACCCCCAAATTTTCCCCAAGGGAGAATTTGAAAATGGTTTTAAAACCCTTTTAAAATTTGGTCCAATTGATTATTTCTCCCTATTTTTAGCCGAAAAATTTCTCCCACCCTTGAGAACAAAAGGTTCAGAATTTTTTTGGGGGGTTTCCCAAAAAAAAGGGGTTTTTAATATAAAGGGTTGGATTTCTAGTATATAAAGGTTTTTGGGGATTAACACTGTAATTAGAATGTTAAAAATTTTTCCGACACTGCACAATGAATCTTAAAATGTCAGAAGTAAAAACCCCCGACTAAAAGGATTTTTGGGAAAAATGCAAAAAATTAAGTTTACAACCTGCATGAATTGTATCACGAGGCAAAAGAGATTTCCCTCCAGGGGAAAAATTTTTTATTTAATATCCCATTCTGGTCCCCCCCAAGAAGTCACCCCCAATACCTTCCTTAAAACACTTGTTAAAAAACAATGCTCAAAAAAAAATTTCCCTAGCTGGTATAAAGTTATTCGTTTTTACACTGAGGGGGGTAAACGGGGGTCTTCGGGAGGGCTGCATCTGCTCTGTTTCCACCTCCCCGTTAAAAAAAAAAAATTTTTTTTTTAGGCAAAGAATTAACAACTGGGGGCACACTGCAAAAGAATTTTTTGAATCCCCCTGGGGGTAAAAACTTATGACACTGAGCTTGACTCTATCATCATTACTGATTCTATGTTTATTGAAAAGGCCCCTTTTTTTCATATAATGACTCTAACAGATGTCATTGGGGAAAAATATAGATACTCAAAAAACCCCCGGGGGAAAAGGGAAATTTCTGTACAAGCGGATTCCATCAAATTGGGTTACCTTTTTGATAAAAATTGATATGTTAGCCAAAAAAACACCCATAAGGGGAATGTAGAATATAACTGGGATATTTGTGTCAGATTAGGGGAAAAAAATTTTTTGGGGGAAATAAATAATGAAAAAGGTATATGGGAATGGGTTTGAAAAATGGGAGATCTATAACCCACTATGATAAATGAAGTAGATAAGTATGTTTATGGGGCAACTTGCAATTTAACAGACTGACTGATGTTTGGGGGAGGCTTAGGCTTGGCCGTACTTTCAGTTTGGGAGACACAGATGATGATCAAACAAAAGAAATTATGTGATCAGGCATGGGGCACTGTCTTGAACATATTTTTTTTTAAATTTTGCACATGTCAAGATATGTACATGTCAAGAATCTTATTCGTGAAATAAGATCCCTTGTACTAAGCAAATTTCCAAATTTTTGAACAAAATTTTTAAATGTAGATAAAAACCCCAAAAGTAAATTGAACCCCCCTTTGGGGGGCCTTTTTGGGGCCTTTTTTTTAAAAAATAATAATAATAATAATAATAATAATAATAATAATAATAATAATAATAATAATAATAATATTAATAATAATAAAATTACTTTATTTAAACAGGGGTAAAAATACATTTTTTGGGGTTTTAAGATACTTAGGTAAAAAAAATGTACATCCCAAAAAACCCCAAATGCTCGGGGGATTCTTAGGACTACTTAGACTACATGGAAAAAAAATAGGTTGATAATGTATATAATAAGTAAAATTTGTGTATCAAAAAAAATAAAGTTTGAATATAAGGAAAATAATGTATTTTTATCCATTTTTGACTACCGTCCCCAGGATGGATAAAAGGGGAAATAAACTAGCCACTTTTGGAAAAAACTAAAAATCTAACCAATGCTGCAGCAGTTATCGGGTTGATATGTGCTTAGGAGGGGGCTGTTTTGCAGTTTTTGGGCCACCTACCCTATACTCTGTCTGTGGTTTTTTTCCCCCCTTTTCCCCCATCTTCATGACTTTGCATTTGGCGGGGGTTTAATTGAAGAAATTTTTGGGGAACCAGGTGTCCAGCCTGTCCAGGTCTTTTTAAAACCTCCTGATCCTATCTTTTATTTCTCCTCATTAACTTCACATACCGAAAAGGGACATTTTGAGTCTATCCCGTCCCGCATTACACCCCCCCCAAAAATAGCACTGGTCCTGGGCCCCACCCCTGGGGACCCCGCCGTCACAGGCGCCCACTGATACCTCATCACGCCATGACTCGTTTTGCCTCCGTCAGGTATTCCTGATCCATTGCAATGCCCTTCCGTTATACACGCCTGATCCTCTAGCTTCTGCACTAATCTTTGGAGGAATTTTTCCCCAAAGGCCTTCCGACCCCAAAAAAATGCAATAAACCCCCAACCCCCTTTCCTTTCTTACTTCCGTTATTTTTCAAGAACCCCAGAAGGTTTGTGAAAAGGGTTTGCCTTCCCTGAATCCGTGCTGGTTGTCGTTTTTTAAACTTGTTTTCCCTTTTCCCCCTGCTCCCATTCTCCTCTTTATAATCTTCTCCATGACTTTTCATACTATACAGTAAAAGGGAAATGGCTATAGTTTTGCCTCGGTTCTGTCTCCTTTTTTAAAAAAAAGGGGAAAACATTTGCTGCTTCATCCCGGTAAATTCCCCCCCCCATGCTTTTTTATGCCCATCCCCGCTTATTACTCCCCCCACCATGCTTAGCCCACCCCTTTCTTCTGCCCCATACCATGCTTTTTCACTGTCCACCCTTTCTTACTTCACTGCCCCACCATGTTTCATTGCCCACACCTTTTCCCCTTTACTGCCCACCAGCACCCACTTTCCCACACCATGCTTTCCCCTGCCCACACCATTTTTTCTTCATTGCCCAAATTTATTTTACTGCCATACCATGCTTCTTCACTGCCCCCCCCATGCTTATTTCCCCCCCCAAAAACCCCCCGTTTTCCCGCCCACCCTGGGCCCTTCCCCGCCCCCCATGCTTTTTTCCTCCCAAAAGCTTCTTCATCCCCCCACCATGCTTTTTCACTCCCCCCACCATGCTTCTTCACTGCCCACACCATTTTCCATTGCCCACACCGTTACTTCATGCCCACACCATCCCCAATTTCCCCGCCCACAAAGCTTTTCACTGCCCCACCATGCTTCTTCCCCTTGCCCACCCAAAAATTCTTCACTGCCCACACCAAGCTTTTTTCCCCCCCCCCACCCCCAATTTTCTTCATTGCCCACACCATGCTTCTTCACTGCCCAAATTTATTAAATTTTCCCACCATGCTTACTTCACTCCCCCCACCATGCTTATTTCCCCGCCCACACCATGCCCCTTCCTGCCCACACCATGCTTCTTACGCCCCACCATCCCCCTTTTTCCCCCCCCCCATGCTTTTCACTGCCCCCAAAACCCGTTATCCTGCCCACACCATGCTTATTTACCCCCACACCATGTTTTTCCCCTTGCCCCCCATGCTTCTTCATTCCCCCCCCCATGCTTTTTCCCGCCCACCTGCTTCCACTGCCCACACCATGCTTTTTTGCCCCCACCAATGCTTCTTCACTCCACCCCATGCTTCTTCCCCCCACCAAAAGTTTTTTCACTGCCCACCCCATGCTTATTCACTCCCCCCACCATGCTTCTTCATTCCCACCATGCTTATTTCCCCCCCCACACCATTTTTTCTCCCCCCCACCATGCTCACTTCATTGCCCCAAGCCCCCTTCCCCCGCCCACACCATGCCCCTTCATTCCCCCCAAAAGCCCACTCCATTGCCCACCCCATGCCACTCCCCTCCACCATGCCACTTCACTCCCCCAAACATCCCATTACGCCCCCCCATGCCCTTATTTCCCACACCAAGCTCACTTCACTGACCACACCATGCTCACCCCCTCACACCATGCTACCACTGCCCAACATTCCCACTTCACTGCCCACCATCTATTTTGCCCCCCTCCCCCCATAGATGCTCCGGGGGGTTTTTTTCCCCCTTTTTGTTCCTCCGTCCTCTTCAATTTTTTGGGGAAACTTTCTTTTTGGGGGCTCAAAGACAAAAATAGTGTTTGGTTTGCCCACACCAGTAATGCTCTTTTTTTTGTCGAGGAGAAAAACATCCTACTGACTGGTCATCACAGTCGCCGTCTGGTTGAACCCCCCCTTTTTTTAAAAACTTTTCCCCTTTTGAATCTTAGTCGTGGCTTTGTCTCGAGATGCCTTCCTTTCCCATCACTTTTTAAATGCTCCAAAATTGAAACCAGTGACTTAACTTGATTTTTTTCTTCCTCTTCCCTTTTTCTTGTTTTGGGTTTCCCCTTTTTTTTGTCTTTGGGGGTTTTTCTTTTTTCCTTTTTTTTGTCCCACCCCTCTCTCCCTACTTTACACACACCACTCCCCTTTTTTTCTACCACACCCCATCCCCTTGCCCCCTCCCCCAAACTTTCTTCTGGGCCCTTTTTTTTGTCAAAATGTGACTTTTTAAAAGATCCCCAAACAGACCGAAAAATTTCAAAGTTTCTTCTACTATTTGCGTTATTTGTGTATTGTTCCAGTTACCCTATTGGGCCCCTTTTTTTTCTTCTTGTCAAAAAAAGAACTAGCAAAGAATTTTAAAAATAGAACAAAAGAGAGGAACTAGCAGATCAATTGTCCCCCATGATGAAAAGGAAATTTTAAAAATTTTGGAGAAAGTAAAAAAGAGATTCAAATTTGTTACTTTTACTATAAAACTATGTCATTTTAGATACTTAAAATATGTCAAAAATTTTAAAAGCCAATGATATCAAAGATATGGAGAGAGAACTAAGCCCTGCACTGGAGCACTGTATCCCAAAAAATTTTTCCCTGCAAGTCCTAAGATATGGAAAATCATTTACGTCAGTAAGATATATCAAATCTTTAGAATGTCCACATTTTGGTCAAGGTTGATGAATGAATCATTCTTAAAAAGACTCCCAAATCATGACTAATGTTTTAAAATATTAAT
>WNWK01048828.1:0-13414 GCA_009830355.1 Cherax destructor | reverse complement strand
AAAACCACCTTCTCACCCAAACCTAAATGCTCAATATCAAAGATTCCCAACAAAGTAGAATAATCACTTAAATGTAAAAACCTGATTAATCACTTAAATGTAAAAACCTGTTATGAATAATACATACTAAGCTAACTGTTTCTATAACATTTACATTATAATGACCACGTAAACTGTAACTGCAATGCAATTAATTGTTTTAAATTATCTCACTCAATTAGTTGCATTGCTACAATTAATAAATTATTATGTTCAACTTATATTCAAACTTTATAACTTAGATACACAATTATACTTATATTATAAATTATCAACCATAATTTTTTTTATCATGTAGTCTACTATTAAATAGTCGTAAGAATGCCCGCAATGCACAGCATATTAGGGGCTTTTGGCATGTACATCTCATTTATACCTATGTATCTTGTCTACCTATGTATCATTGTACCATGTCTAAATAATTATTATTATTATTAAAGTAATGAGCAATTCATTAGTCTACACCCGGTCACAACTGTAATGAGTTCTTGGTGCAAATTTTAATTGGTAACTAACTAACATGTATAACAGGAAGGGCACTGGAATGGATCAGGGAATACCTCACAGGGAGGCAACAACGGGTCATGGTGCGTGGTGAGGTATCACAGTGGGCGCCTGTGACGAGCGATGTACCGCAGGGGTCAGTCCTAGGACCAGTGCTATTCTTGGTATATGTGAATGACTTGACGGACGGGATAGACTCAGAAGTGTCTCTGTTCGCAGATGATGTGAAATTAATGAGGAGAATCACATCGGATGAAGACCAAGCAGAACTTCAAAGAGACCTGGACAAGCTTGACATCTGGTCTAGCAACTGGCTTCTCGAATTTAACCCCACCAAATGCAAAGTCATGAAGATCGGAGAAGGGCAAAGAAGACCGCTGACAGAGTACAGGCTAGGTGGACAAAGGCTACAAACCTCATCAAAGGAAAAGACCTTGGGGTGAGTATAACGCCAAGCACGTCTCCGGAAACACACATCAACCAGATAACTGCGGCAGCATATGGGCGACTGGCAAACCTAAGATTAGTATTCCGTTACCTTAACAAGGAATCGTTCAAGACACTGTACACCGTGTACGTCAGGCCCATACTAGAGTATGCAGCACCAGTCTGGAACCCACACCTAGTCAAGCACGTCAAGAAATTAGAGAAAGTGCAAAGGTTTGCGACAAGGTTAGTTCCACAACTCAGGGGACTGTCCTATGAAGAAAGGTTGAGGGAAATAGGACTAACAACACTGGAGGAAAGAAGGGTTAGAGGAGACATGATAACGACATACAAAATACTGCGGGGAATCGACAAGGTAGATAGTGACAGGAACAAGGGGACACAACTGGAAGCTGAAGACTCAGATGAGTCAAAGGGATGTTAGGAAGCATTTCTTCAGCCACAGAGTAGTCAGGAAGTGGAATAGTCTAGAGAAAGATATAGTGGAGGCAGGAACCATACATAGTTTTAAGACGAGTTATGATAAAGCTCATGGAGCAGGGAGAGCAGAGACCCAGTAGCGGACAGTGAAGAGGCGGGGCCAGGAGCTGAGTCTCGACCCCTGCAACCACAATTAGGTGAGTACATACATATACACACACACGTGGCAATGCTTTATTTACAGGGAGCAAAGTCAGGGTATTTTTCCAGAATGGTCTGTAATATACCACTGTGGATAAAATACTCTGACATATCTTTAACATTTCTGAGTGAGTTGTCTCTGAATTCATTAATTTTATCGCACTCCAGTACATAATGACGCAGGGTGTGACAATAATTCAACTGGCAAAGTTTACATTTTGTTTGGTCTACATCTGGTGGTGGTGATTTAACCTGCCAAAGATACTTGTAACCCAGCCGGAGGCGGGCGGTAGTGACATCCAAGAGCCTGCTTATTTTGTTGGTTGCACCATGGACATGTGGCTCCTCCTGCATGATAGAATGATGATAGATGGACTGACTGGTGTCAATCTCCCTGAGTCTTAAGTCAATAAAATTCAGTTGAAGTTCTTTTCGTATTATTGTTCTCAAACTGCTAACTGACAAGCCAAGATTGTAATCTACCCCCTCTTTGAAAGCATAAAACTTAGCCAATTTATCAGTTCTATCATGCATCTGAAGACCAATGTGAGATGGAATCCACAGCATGTGCACTCTGACTCTACTATCCACAATCCTACCATACCTGTGTCTGGCTTCTGACACAAGCATGCTACAATTTATACTTGATGAGTTGAGAGCATTTATGGATGACAGAGAATCAGTTACAATTAGAGAGTCAACCTTAGATACATGGACGCATTTGAGTGCAAGGAGTATGGCAAACAGTTCTGTCTGAAGGGTAGAGGCCCAGTTATTGATGCGTGCTCCAATTTCTTTAAGAGAGCCATCACTCTGCATGACAACAGCAGCACTACCAGCTGCACCAGTGGATTGGTGAACAGAACCATCAACGTAGATAATTTGTGAGAGTGTGCTGTTTGACTAAATTAACAATACAGCTTAAGGCATCATGTTTGGCTTCAAGGCGAAGCTTTGGTTGTGATTTAAGAAGTAGTTTGGGGGGAAATGGAGGGATGGTAGTTTGGAATGGGGTAATATTCCATGGAGCGGAGAAGTGCCGCTGTTGCCTTACTTGCCACAGATCATGTATCTGATTCATGCGGAGGTCGGTTCCAGTTTTTTCGATCCATCAGGAGGGATGTTCACCAGTGCTGAGGAAAGTTTGGAGGGCTTCTGTGCAGGAGTTTGAATGGGCTTGCCTGAGCATATTAACCCCAATTAGGATATTTCTTTCAGTAACACGATCTCTGATGCTTGGAATATCAAGTTCTTTCTGCATATTTAAAATTTTGGCAGTACGAGGGCATCCTAAAATGATCCTCATTGCTTCGTTCTGATGTTTTTCCAGCCCTCCAAGCTTCCAGTCAGACACAAGAGCAAGTAGTGGCGCAGCATAATCAACCAATGATCTAATATAAGCAAGATACATCATTTTCACAATTTTAACATTAGCACCATACCTGGGGTGAAACCCTGCCACAACTCTAAGTGCTCTCAGCCTTTCTTTGTATTGACGACAAAGTCTCGTTACAACAGGTCCAAGTAGTGGGACCTCAAAGCCTAGATACCTGTATCTGTTTACATATTCTAGAAGAAACCCATCATGCAACTGGATCTGGCGAACTGTGCCTCTGTCGAGGAGGACGCCTATTGAGTATCTTTGTTTTATCAGTAGAGATTATCAACCCCCAGGTCCAGACACGAGGCTAGTACATGGTTAAGGATGTTTTGGGTGTTGGAGAATCCGGTGGTGTGAATCATTATATCATCATCGAAACTAATCATATAATGATGGGGCTGGCTAGGCATAGCATTAAGTAAGGCATAAGAACATAAGAACATAAGAAAGGAGGAACACTGCAGCAGGCCTGTTGGCCCATACTAGGCAGGTCCTTCACAATCCATCCCACTAACAGAATAATTGCCAAACCTAATTTTCAATTCTACCCAAGAAATAAGCTTTGAAGATTCTATTAACTCAAGTGCGAGTCCCACTCAAATCCAACCCCTCTCACTCATGAATTTATCCAACCTAAATTTGAAACTACCCAAGGTCCTAGCTTCAATGACCCTACTAGGCAGACTGTTCCACTCATCAACTACCCTATTTCCAAACCAATATTTTCCTATATCCTTTCTAAATCTAAACTTATCCAATTTGAATCCATTATTGCGGGTTCTCTCTTGGAGAGATATCCTCAAGACCTTATTTATATCCCCCTTATTAATACCCATCTTCCACTTATATACCTCGATCATGTCTCCCCTCATTCTACGTCTTACAAGTGAATGTAATTTTAGGGTCTTTCCAAACTTAGATAGGGAACAAGGGAGACTACTTTGGGAGGAAATTGTTAAGGCCACAAGACACGATAACGTAGTAATTCTAGGGGACTTTAACTTTAGTCAGATTGATTGGAATTTCATGACAGGGAATTTAGAATCTAACGACTTTTTAGAAGTAGTTCAGGATTGCTTTTTGAAGCAGTTTGTAACAGAACCTACAAGGGGAAATAACCTACTTGACTTGGTTCTGGCAAGCAAGGAAACCCTTGTTAATAATTTAGAAATTACAGAGGAACTCGGCTCAAGCGACCACAAGTCAATTACCTTTAGCATTGAATGGATGTATGATAGTAGGGATAATTCAGTAATGGTCCCAGATTTTCGCTTAGCAGATTATAATGGACTTAGAGAACACTTATCAACTGTGGACTGGGGTGAAGAAGAGAGGTATCAATATGACAGTTTTCTTAACACTATACAGGCTGCCCAAAGAACATTTATCCCGTATAAAGAAATTAGATCAAGTAGAAATGACCCAAAATGGATGAATAATAGGCTCAAATATCTTTTAGGGCAGAAGAAAGGAATTTATAGGCGCATAAAAAGAGGTGAGGGTCATCTTATAAATCAGTATACTGACATTAAGAGGGACGTTAAAAAGGGAATAAGAAAAGCTAAACGGGACTATGAAATTAAAGTTGCTAGGGATTCAAAAACTAACCCAAAAAGTTTTTTCCAGGTTTATAGAACAAAAGTTAGGGATAAGATAGGTCCCCTTAAAAATAACTTTGGGCATCTTACTGACAAGATGTGAATGAATGGTTCAGAGAACCGACGAGTTGGTAAATTAGACACATATGCAACACTTGGGTATCTTTATTGAGGAAACGTTTCGCCACACAGTGGCTTCATCAGTCCATACAAAGGAGAATCGTGAAGAACAGGAGGAGTGTGAGGTTGTCAGGCCCTCAATCTTGAGACGATGTTGTCAGTCCATCAATCTTGAATAGAATAACAGCATATGAGCAGAGGAACCTATATACTGTAGACAGGAGAGTGCAGCAGTAGTAGGAGGTGTCACATTTGTTCAATGTGAAGTAGGTCGTGCCCAAGGAATAGGCAAGCGAAAAATCCCTGATTAAGATACCAAGATGTTGCAGTGTCAGACAGGATGTGAATGAATGGTTCAGAGAACCGACGAGTTGGTAAATTAGACACATATGCAACACTTGGGTATCTTTATTGAGAAACTTTCGCCACACAGTGGCTTCATCAGTCCATACAAGGAGAATCGTGAAGAACAGGAGAGTGTGAGGTTGTCAGGCCCTCAATCTGAGACGATGTTGTCAGTCCATCAATCTTGAATAGAATAACAGCATATGAGCAGAGGAACCTATATACTGTAGACAGGAGAGGTGCAGCAGTAGTAGTGGAGGTGTCACATTTGTTCAATGTGGAAGTAGGCGTGCCCAAGGAATGGCAAGCAAGAAATCCCTGTATTAAGATACCAAGATGTTGCAGTGTCAGACAGGATGTGAATGAATGGTTCAAGAGAACCGACGGTTGGTAATTAGACACATATGCAACACTTGGGTATCTTTATTGAGAACGTTTCGCCACAAGTGAGCTTCACAGTCCACACTCCTCCTGTTCTTCACGATTCTCCTTTGTATGGACTGATGAAGCCACTGTGTGGCGAAACGTTTCCTCAATAAAGATACCCAAGTGTTGCATATGTGCTAATTTACCAACTCGTCGGTTCTCTGAACCATTCATTCACATCCTGTCTGACACTGCAACATCTTGGTATCTTAATACAGGGATTTCTTCGCTTGCCTATTCCTTGGGCACGACCTACTTCCACATTGAACAAATGTGACACCTCCTACTACTGCTGCACCTCTCCTGTCTACAGTATATAAGGTTCCTCTGCTCATATGCTGTTATTCTATTCAAGATTGATGGACTGACAACATCGTCTCAAGATTGAGGGCCTGACAACCTCACACTCCTCCTGTTCTTCACGATTCTCCTTTGTATGGACTGATGAAGCCACTGTGTGCGAAACGTTTCCTCAATAAAGATACCCAAGTGTTGCATATGTGTCTAATTTACAACTCGTCGTTCTCTGAACCATTCATTCACATCCTGTCTGACACTGCAACATCTTGGTATCTTAATACAGGATTTCTTCGCTTGCCTATTCCTTGGGCACGACCTACTTCCACATTGAACAAATGTGACACCTCCTACTACTGCTGCACCTCTCCTGTCTACAGTATATAAGGTTCCTCTGCTCATATGCTGTTATTCTATTCAAGATTGATGGACTGACAACATCGTCTCAAGATTGAGGGCCTGATAACCTCACACTCCTCCTGTTCTTCACGATTCTCCTTTGTATGGACTGATGAAGCCACTGTGTGGCGAAACGTTTCCTCAATAAAGATACCCAAGTGTTGCATATGTGTCTAATTTACCAACTCGTCGGTTCTCTGAACCATTCATTCACATCCTGTCTGACACTGCAACATCTTGGTATCTTAATACAGGGATTTCTTCGCTTGCCTATTCCTTGGGCACGACCTACTTCCACATTGAACAAATGTGACACCTCCTACTACTGCTGCACCTCTCCTGTCTACAGTATATAAGGTTCCTCTGCTCATATGCTGTTATTCTATTCAAGATTGATGGACTGACAACATCGTCTCAAGATTGAGGGCCTGACAACCTCACACTCCTCCTGTTCTTCACGTTTCTCCTTTGTATGGACTGATGAAGCCACTGTGTGGCGAAACGTTTCCTCAATAAAGATACCCAAGTGTTGCATATGTGTCTAATTTACCATCTTACTGACAAGGAGAATGATATGTGCTCTATTTTTAATAATTATTTTCTCTCGGTTTTCACACAGGAAGACATTAATAATATCCCAGTAATTAATTTTTACAGAGGCCCAGAAGATAAATTATGTAATATCACAGTCACTAGCGAAATGATTATGAAACAGCTGGACCGACTGAAACAAAATAAATCGCCGGGTCCTGATGAGCTTTTTGCAAGGGTTCTTAAGGAATGCAAAATGGAACTCTGTGAACCAATATCTAACATTTTTAATTTATCTCTTCAAACAGGTGTAGTGTCTGATATGTGGAAGATGGCTAATGTAATTCCTATTTTTAAAGCAGGGGACAAGTCACTACCGTCAAACTACCGCCCAATAAGCCTGACCTCAATTGTAAGCAAATTACTAGAGTCAATTATAGCTGATATTATTAGAAGCCATCTAGATAACCATAATTTGATTAATGATACCCAGCATGGATTCACGAGGGCCGTTCCTGCCTATCTAATTTATTAACCTTCTTCAGTAAAGCTTTTGAGGCTGTTGATCACGATAAAGAATTCGATATTGTTTATTTAGACTTTAGTAAGGCTTTTGATAGAGTACCGCACCAGAGACTGTTAAAGAAAGTGGCAGCTCATGGCATTGGGGAAAAGTGCTGTCATGGATCGAGTCATGGCTCACCAATAGGAAGCAGAGAGTGTGCATAAATGGGGTTAAATCCGAATGGGGACTTGTAACAAGTGGTGTTCCACAGGGATCAGTCTTAGGCCCATTGTTATTTATAATATATATCAATGACCTTGATAAGGGAATTACTAGTGATATGAGCAAATTCGCCGACGACACGAAGATAGGTAGGATAATTGATTCAAACATAGATGTCATAGAACTTCAGGAAGATTTAGACAAACTTAATTCGTGGTCAGAAAAGTGGCAGATGCAGTTCAATGTAGATAAATGCAAGGTTCTGAAGCTCGGGAGTGTCCATAACCCAAGCACTTATAAGTTAAATAACGTAGAACTTAGCCATACAGATTGCGAGAAGGACTTGGGGGTGATGGTAAGCAGCAACCTTAAACCAAGACAGCAATGCCTAAGCGTACGTAATAAGGCAAATAGATTACTGGGATTTATATCAAGAAGTGTTAGCAACAGAAGTCCAGAGGTTATATTACAGCTTTATACATCATTAGTAAGGCCTCACCTAGATTACGCAGCTCAGTTCTGGTCTCCATATTAAAGAATGGACATAAATTCGTTAGAAAACATTCAGCGTAGAATGACTAAATTAATACATAGCATTAGAAATCTTCCTTACGAAGAAAGATTGAAGACCCTAAAATTACATTCACTTGTAAGACGTAGAATGAGGGAGACATGATCGAGGTATATAAGTGGAAGATGGGTATTAATAAGGGGATATAAATAAGGTCTTGAGGATATCTCTCCAAGAGAGAACCCGCAATAATGGATTCAAATTGGATAAGTTTAGATTTAGAAAGGATATAGGAAAATATTGGTTTGGAAATAGGGTAGTTGATGAGTGGAACAGTCTGCCTAGTAGGGTCATTGAAGCTAGGACCTTGGGTAGTTTCAAATTTAGGTTGGATAAATTCATGAGTGAGAGGGGTTGGATTTGAGTGGGACTCGCACTTGAGTTAATAGAATCTTCAAAGCTTATTTCTTGGGTAGAATTGAAAATTAGGTTGAACAAATATTCTGTTAGTGGGATGGAATGTGAAGGACGTGCCTAGTATGGGCCAACAGGCCTGCTGCAGTGTTCCTCCTTTCTTATGTTCTTATGTTCTTATGTCTTCAATCTTTCTTCGTAAGGAAGATTTCTAATGCTATGTATTAATTTAGTCATTCTACGCTGAATGTTTTCTAACGAATTTATGTCCATTCTGTAATATGGAGACCAGAACTGAGCTGCGTAATCTAGGTGAGGCCTTACTAATGATGTATAAAGCTGTAATATAACCTCTGGACTTCTGTTGCTAACACTTCTTGATATAAATCCCAGTAATATTACAGCTTTATACATCATTAGTAAGGCCTCACCTAGATTACGCAGCTCAGTTCTGGTCTCCATATTACAGAATGGACATAAATTCGTTAGAAAACATTCAGCGTAGAATGACTAAATTAATACATAGCATTAGAAATCTTCCTTACGAAGAAAGATTGAAGACCCTTAAATTACATTCACTTGTAAGACGTAGAATGAGGAGAGACATGATCGAGGTATACAAGTGGAAAATGGGTATTAACAAAGGGGATATAAATAAGGTCTTGAGGGTATCTCTCCAAGAGAGAACCCGCAATAATGGATTCAAGTTAGATAAGTTTAGATTTAGAAAGGATATAGGAAAGTATTGGTTTGGAAATAGGGTAGTTGATGAGTGGAACAGTCTGCCTAGTAGGGTTATTGAAGCAAGGACCTTGGGTAGTTTTAAATTTAGGTTGGATAAATTCATGAGTGAAAGGGGTTGGATTTGATTGGGAATTGCACATGAGTAAATAAAATTATCAAAGCTTATTTCTTGGGTAGCATTGAAAATTAGGTTGAACAAATATTCTGTTAGTGGGATGGAATGTGAAGGACGTGCCTAGTATGGGCCAACAGGCCTGCTGCAGTGTTCCTCCTTTCTTATGTTCTTATGTTCTTATGTAATCTATTTGCCTTATTACGTACGCTTAGGCATTGCTGTCTTGGTTTAAGGTTGCTGCTTACCATCACCCCCAAGTCCTTCTCGCAATCTGTATGGCTAAGTTCTACGTTATTTAACTTATAAGTGCTTGGGTTATGGACACTCCCGAGCTTCAGAACCTTGCATTTATCTACATTGAATTGCATCTGCCACTTTTCTGACCACGAATTAAGTTTGTCTAAATCTTCCTGAAGTTCTATGACATCTATGTTTGAATCAATTATCCTACCTATCTTCGTGTCGTCGGCGAATTTGCTCATATCACTAGTAATTCCCTCATCAAGGTCATTGATATATATTATAAATAACAATGGGCCTAAGACTGATCCCTGTGGAACACCACTTGTTACAAGTCCCCATTCGGATTTAACCCCATTTATGCACACTCTCTGCTTCCTATTGGTGAGCCATGCATTAATTAGAATATTGAATAGAAAGGGACTGAGCACACCTCCCTGTGGGGTTCCTAATTCAAAGTCTTTAGTTATACTTCTATGCCCCTGGAACAACACAGAATACTTTCTGTTGTACAGGTAGCCTTTAATCCAGCGGAGAAGCCATCCTCCAACATCCATTCTGGCAAGTTCACTAATGATTACATGTCGGTTGGCAACATCAAAAGCAGATTTAAGGTCAAGGAAGGTAGTGTATGAGCTGTCAGTGTGCAAAGTGAGAAAGGTGGCTATGCAATGGTGCACACTCCTTCCATGCATGAAACCATGCAACCGGGGGGACAAAAAATGTTTGATTCTGTACATGAGACGATTAAGAATCATCCTCTCAAATGTTTTACATAAGCAGCTAGTAAGAGATATTGGGCGAAATGAATTTTGTTGACTGAGCTTAGGAATGTGAATGATGAGGCTGTTGGTCCAAGATTTAGGGAGCTCCCCAGTTACATAGCTCATGTTATATAATTCGAGTAAAGGATTGCCTGGTACTCGACACAGCAATCTTAGTATATTGTAAGTAATACCATCCTCAGCAGGCGACGTGGAGTTGCCCTTAGTTAGTGCTGCATCAAGTTCAAAGTCAGTGAAAGAATGTTACAGTCATCTTCCTTGCTGAGCATAAAACAAACAAGTCTCTCCCTAGCATCATATTTGTCATTTAATTTCGCCTGTGGCTGGTTGTATGTCTGGCAGCAGGGTTGATGTTTGGTATGCCGGGCAGTCCTCTTTCAATCGAATTCAGTCAGCTTGTTTACATCACCTTCAGTTGTCGTGGGTCATTATAAGTTCCACATATAATCATGCAGCAGTACTTGCAATTAAGCCAACATTGGAGCTTAAATCGGCCCAGGGGACTGCAAAAATTAAGGAGCAGCCGCTGACGTTGCCGCTGCCGCTGACACTGACGGTATACAGGATGTTCCAGAGTTGGGACACAGAAACAAGGGGTCACAATTGGAAGTTGAAGACTCAGATGAGTCAAAGAGATGTTAGGAAGTATTTCTTCAGTCACAGAGTTGTCAGGAAGTGGAATAGAATAGAAAGTGAAGTAGTGGAGACAGGAACCATACATAGGGAGAGAGAGAACCTAGTAGCGACCAGTAAAGAGGCGGGGCCAGGAGCTATGAATCAACCCCCGCAACCGCAATTTGGTGAGTACAGCACTATTGAAGGAGCACTGTCAGGAAGTGGAGAGAGGGAGTTGCTGGGTGAATGTGTCTGTAATGTTGCCTGGAGAATCTTAGTAATGTCAGACTGAAGGTTAGTAATGGCGGCATAGGTCGGAGATTTAGAAGTGTTCTCCTTAAGGTCTTCCGGGATTTTCTTTGATACGATTTCTTTCTGAAGTGAGCACTTAGCTGCAAGAGTATGATGATTACCCTTGGCATGTTGGAGCAGTGGGGATGGTGCAGGATTTGAAATCGTGTCTTTCTTTCCTACGGTTTGTACATTTTTTTCCTTGATGGGGCAGTTCTTGGTAGTATGGTTGTATGAGTAGCAGGCTCAGCAGAAAGAGATATGTTTGAAGCGTTCATGTTCGATGTGGTTTGGGTGTATATAATAGTAAGAGATGACTATTCCGTAAGACAGAACTTGGTCAGCCATAGCAGTATCCGATAACGTGATCTTAATCATTGAGGAGGCGTTGGGAACTTTAGTAATGGTGTCTACCGAGGCCCAGGCATTCTGGTCGTCGATAGATGACTTGAGTTCTTCAGTGGAGAGAGCCGTGACGATCTTGTCTAGTCGTTTTACGAAAACAGAATGTATCGCCTTCAAGAATGGAGAATTAGAGATGACAAAGCCACGATCCTTAAGAGTCTTGATAGCGATAGTAATGAGGAGTTTTTAAGATAAGATAAGATTTCTTCGGATTTTTAACCCCGGAGGGTTAGCCACCCAGGATAACCCAAGAAAGTCAGTGCGTCATCGAAGACTGTCTGTCTTATTTTCATTGGGGTCCTCAATCTTGTCCCCCAGGATGCGACCCACACCAGTAAACACGTCGAAATGTTTCCACCCCGCCGGGAATCGAACCCGGGCCCTCCGTGTGTGAAGCGAGAGCTTTAGCCACCACCAGGCCACTGGTGAAGGCAAATAAGAAGGCTGTTTTTGTGGGAGACAATGCTGGAGAACTTGACTTGCAGGCTGCTTTTAAGGGTAGCTGCAAGAGCAAGCTTGAAGGCGCCATTTACCGTAAATCTGGTAGGTGTTATTTTCACACGATGACACATCAGGGAAGAGTAGAGGTGATACTATAGACTATAAATTCTATTCCCGAAGTTGACTGAAGGCAGTGGAGCACTTTCTACTACTCTCCTCAGTGCGGCCTTGGGCACACTCGAGGTGCAGTCTTTGACCCTACGTGTCCTCAGTGGGGAGAGGTCTGACCCTCCAGACTGTCAGAGATCCTGGACTGTACCTGCGCCTTCTTACTGGCTTCAGAGTGAAGTGAGGTCATATAATACATACAGCCATTAGTCACCTGTTACTTTCACTATTTTGGGTTATCCTAAATAATCTACACATATGCTGCTATGTATGATAATTTATGTAACTATATTTATGTGTACCTGTACATGAAGAAACTTACATCTTCCTTCCACTTTGGTCAAGGTTTGTTTCCCGGACACTGGAAGGTCGGGTTCGATACGACGTAGCTGTCAGTGGCCCTATTACCCACAACAACAGCAACAACATGAGTGGCGGCATCAGGGGGGGACTTCTGCCCCAGCCTTCTTCGGGTGTGGACATCTCTCTCTCAAATTCAAATTCAAATTCAAATTGATTTATTTCTCTGTAAAAATTACAATGTGTGTTTTACATTTTAAGGACTAAGGACTATAATTACAAAGATAGCCGTTAGCATGCCTAGCATGCCTGGGCATGCTAGACATTTCGGGCAGACTTAATACTAGGTTTGTGGGAGATGACATAAGTTGTGTCGTCAGCAAAGAGTATTGGTTTAAGGTGTTGTGATACATTGGGAAGATCATTGATGTATAAGAGGAAGAGCAGGGGACCAAGGACACTTCCCTGCGGTACTCCGGTATCAATGGGTCGTGTCGAGGAGGATGTGTCTTTAATGGTGACATACTGGTACCTATTAGTGAGGTAGGATTTGAAGTATGCAAGTGCATGACCTCTTATTCCATAGTGGTCAAGTTTGTGGAGTAGGATGCCATGGTTTACTGTGTCGAAAGCTTTCCTTAGGTCAATAAAAAGTCCTAATGGATATTCCTTATTTTCCAGTGCTGTGTAAAGCAGGTCTATCATTTTTACGATTGCATCGTTAGTGCTTTTATTTTTCCTGAAGCCAAATTGGCAGGGGTTGAGTATGCTTTGTGTCGTTATAAACGAGTATAATCTCTTGTGCACAAGTTTCTCGAAGATTTTGGATAGCAACGGTAGATTTGATATAGGCCTATAGTTGTTTACGTCTGTGGGGTCACCACCTTTGTGTATTGGTGTAACCCTTGCTGTTTTGAGTAGTGTCGAGAAAGTGCTAGTTTCTAGTGATT